>JANIJH010000005.1:54733045-54743906 GCA_024520975.1 Erythroxylum areolatum
CATTTAACCAAACCCATAACATTTAACAAGTTACTTACTTGATTTAGCCATAGCTTCTTCAATCACCATGAAACCCTCGCTCTCTAACATATATGATCATCACAAATGGAGGTGGAGTAGGTTGGATCTTTAGTGACAAAATGGAGAAGAGAACAAATCTCGGAGAATCAAGGTGAAAGAGCTAGACCAAAAATCAATATGGTGAGGGTGAGAGTGATTTTCGTGAGAGAAGAAGATGGAGAAATGGAGCATATGTCGTATATAGCAAGTGAAAGACCCCAAACATGGTCTTTCACTTAGTAAATTCGTGAATTAACATGTGGTGTAGCAAGTGACACATGTCACTTCCTCATGGTTCCATTTGGTCCACTTTAATGACTAGCTAATTTTGTCTCCAACTTTTACTCCAATTGTCTCCCAATTTTCAATGACTTAAGTCATTTGTAAAAATTTCCATTACCATTTGATCCTTATTTTTACTACTATTCATTAATTGTTCTGCCACTTGGCATTTTTTAAGTCCAAAAATATCCTTATATTTTAGAAATTCCTAAATTTTCTCCAAAAATTTTAATTCACTACTTATACATTCCCACTCAATTTTTAAGACACAAAATCATAATTCACATCAAAACAATCATTTATACTCGAAAAAATGTCAATTGAGTGCATGAATAATTATTTTAATGTGTGCAATAATCAAATTCACATGTGTGTATGTTGACATTATACATGAGCATAAAATGCATTTTTTAAATCTCTCTTTGATCTTACATGAACCAAATTTTAGGGTTCTAACCCTTAGTATGGGAACGGGATGTTACAGATTAACTAGTTTGTGCTTTTTCAGATAAGTATTTTCCCTTTACCAAGATCTCGAAGATTATCAAGGAGATTACCAACTTCTAGCAAAGTGATACCAATTTTTAATAAAGTGACAGGGAATCAATTTATGAAGTGTGGGAACGATATAAGGACTTGTAAAGAAAATGCCCACACGATAACTTACCTAAGGAATTCTTGTTTGTAAACATTCTATAATGGAGTAACCCCATATACGAGAGGCCTAATTGATGCAGCTTCAGGAGGATCACTAATGAGAAAGCTGGTAGATGAAGCAGAACAGTTGATAGAGGAGATGGCGAGTAATAGCTACCTATAGACGAACAAGCGGAGTAGACAACCCACAACCTTTCGAGAATAAAAAGGAGTTGTAGCTATTGATCAAATGACAAAGATGCGGGAGAAAATTGACAACTTAACTCAATAGCTCAACAACATGAAAGCTTCATCCTCAGCTTCGATAAAAGCCGTGCAGGTAAAGTGTGGACTCCATGGACAGATGAACCATGATACAATGGACTGCTTCTTGATGAAGGATAATGATTGGGAGCAAGTTAGTTTTATGGGAGCTCAATATAATAAGAAGGGGGAAATAATCCCTACTCCAACACTTACAACCTTGGGTGGAAGAATTACCCTAACTTCTCTTATACGAATAATGCTGGAGGACAATTTAGATCTTAAGGATAACCAGGTTTCCAACAAGATAAATTGAGCTCAATGAAATCAAAGTTGGATATGATTTTAAATAAAATTAGAGGCATGAAGGATGCACATAAGAGGTTTGAAAGCAAGTTCGAACACGTCACTAAAAACCATGCCTCTTCAATACACAAGCTGGAGGTCCAAATAGGTTAACCAGCAGAGGTAATTGCAACTCAGAATGCAAGAACCCTTCAAAGCAATGCTGAATCTAACCCCAAGGAACAGGTTATGGCTATTACTCAAACCCAAGAAAAGAAACTCAAACAAACAAAAGAAGATGGAGAAAATGAAGAAGGACAAGCAAATATGGAATTCCTTCCAAATGAGCTCGTAATTAATCCAATCAAGAAACCTCAACCTGAATTTTCGTACCCTATTCTAACTCAAAAGAAGCCAAATTCAAGTAAGGTGATGAGGAGTTCTAAGGAGGTTGAATTAAACAATTTTGAGGACATAACAGAATAACTACAAATGAGGCTTGCACTAAGGGAATCAATCAAGAAGAAGGTTAAGGAGCTCATAACGAAAGAAAATCTAATATAACACAAAAGAAAGAGGACCTAGGGAATTTTTACATTCCATGCAGTATCAATAAGTTAAAATAGATAGGGCCTTTGTAGATTTAGGAGTGAGTATAAATATTATTCCCTATACCTTTAGTCAAAAATTGGGATTAGAAGAGTTAGAACCCACTATGATGCTAGTGAAGAAGGCAAACAGAACAATTTATTGATCGAAGAGTATTATTAAGGATGTGTAAGTACATATCGATATATTTACCTTCCCCCACAGACTTCTTTATATTTGATATTGCTGAAGATCTGGAAACTACTATGGTCTTTGGACGACCATTCTTGGCTACCGCTCACTCAATAATTGACATTGATGGGATGAACTAACTTTGAGGGTCGGAGAGCATCAAATAATGTTCACTATGTCGAAGAATGACAATAGTTCTCCCTTACTTTCAGCTAACATCAAAGAAACCGAATCTCGAGGACGATGGGAAGATATTAAGGATCCTAGGAATGCATTTAGAAAGAAACAATTGTGAAGGAGAACGCGAAGGAAGGTGAAGCAAAAGGAAGGTGGTACCCAGGGCATGGTAGCTCATGTGCAAATTGTAAGATCGATTCATTTAATGCACCTTGAGCATAAGAAGAGCATCGAGCTATCAACATTAAAAGAAGTGTTGCATGGGAGGTAACCCATGGATTTTTAATTCCATGTTATTTCCTTTGATGTTTAGATAGTTTAAATTCTGTAGTTAGGTTATTTCATTTCCAAATAAGGTCAGGAAGGCATAGGACTTCGACATGGGTTAGATGATCAAGGAAGTAAGCAAAAAAGAGGTGAAAAAAATATAAAAGAGTTGGGAAGGGATCTTGGGAATGTGTAAAAGGATAAAAGAAGAAAAAAATGGAAAATCATCAAGTAGGCCACGATCGTGGCTTATGGTAGGGTAAAATTGTCCACTTAATTTTTAGCTAAAATTTTTACCATTTTACCTTTCCTACACTTATATATTCATTTCATACTTCATTTTTTCACTCAATTTTATTTTAACTTTCTCTCTCTAAGTTTAGAACCTCCAAACACTCTCATTTCTCTCTAAACAACTTCCAAATTTCTACTTTATTCCAATGTCCACCTACTTACAGTCCACTATATCACGCATTAAACAGCCAATGAAGCACCACCAATCATCGGGAAGAAATCAAGTCTCAGGCCGATGGTGAAGGAACAGGGTGGCGGATTTTGGAACACCCTTCCCAACCAACACAAAGGAGGAAGGTATTCGATTCCAATCCCTTCATGTTAAACAGATAGTAGTCCCAAAGTACTTTGATTTTGTTATGTTCGATAGGCTAGAATTGCAATATAGGGTAGAGAATTTATAATATCCGTATATTAAATTGTTGAAGGATCTAAAGTGTTAGACTATTGAGTCACATAAGTGACATCGTATAGAATGAATTTGGTATATTTGTATGATTTTATGATTGTATTCTTATACAACTAAAACGAACGTGATATGAATGTGTAATTCCAATATCGTGTACTTTGGATTACCAATGACAAGAATTGATGGATTATAATTGGTAACTTGGAATTTACTATTATAATTGAGAAATTGATGAATTAAAGTGCACATTTAGTCTAGGTAAAATGCCAAGTGGTAAAACAAGTGGATACATGAAAAATTAGGATGACAAAGCTTATAAAATGAGTGACATTTAGCATAGATAATTGAGTGACATTTGGCATAGAGATTAAATGACATATGGCAGCTTAAGAAGAGGACATATGGTAGCTTAAGAAGAGGGCATGTGTACCATTTAAGTGGAAGACATGTAGCTTGCTTGTAGGACAAGTGTCCTTAAATAAGGAGACAATTATCTTAATTTGGCTAATGACACATTTATATGGCAAAGGTTTTCCTTATATGTTTCTGCTAAAATTCATTCTTCCTCCTTCCTTACATTTTCGAAATACACTCATAACCCTATAGCTTTGAAATTCTTCTTTACTTCTGTTCATAGTCACTTTAAGATTCATATAAGATTATGATTAAAGATAGCTATAATATGCTATATTTTCCTTGCCTTTGCTAGAAACAATCTACTTCCACTTTGTGCTTGGATAATCTTGCATGTATGGAGAGCTAAGTTAGACATGATGAATTGAGCTGGAATTGAAGCTATATAAGTAAGTAAAGTATTCTTCTTTATAGCATGTTATAATAGAAGGATTATGATGATTGAATTAGGATGGATTGTACATGATGTTGATGATGAATTGGGATGGAAATTTCTGCGTGAACTTGGATACTTTTCTGTTGTGTTCTTGATGTATCAACAGTAGTTTATAGATTGTTTTATGGAAGAATTAGATTAGAATTTGAGGTATAATGAAGGTGAATTTATGTTAAAGAAAGGTGTTAATATAGTGATCTTTAAATGGCAACGAAATTGGGATACATGATTAATAATGAATGACAGTTTCTGTTTTAATTTTGATGTGTGAAAGATAATGATTTGTGAGTTTGTATAATGAATTATTTTTTAATTGAATTTGGACATGAATTTGATAATGGATTAAAGCATGAATAAGGTAAAATTGAAGTGAAATTGATGGACTTTGGTGAAGGTGTGTTAGAGAGAGAATGAAGGAGTAAAAATTAAAAGCAAAATGAAGGCTATGAATGAGTGAATGGAGGATTTATAAAGCTCCTTCCCACAATTGTGGGAAGTACTTTGGACGGATAAAAGGTTGCTTTTGGGCAATTGTTAGACTATATAAGGTTAAGACACCTTATAATTGTGTAACTAGACTTGATTGGGGCTTAAAATGAAACTAGTTTGATGTCGAGTCAATTGGTTAAAGGTTTGATAAGTTTAGGTTGTTAATTAATGTTATAATTTAAGGAATGGATTGTTTGATATCAATGTATATGAATTTGGGAAGTAAGAGTTGTTAATGATATAAAGATGTTCATGTGAATGCAAATGTGATTCAAAGGATTTAAGAAACGAATTAGGTATGATTGAATGAGAATTGAAAATTTGTGTGAATACTTAATGCTTGGAAAGAACTGATGAATTTAGGGTAAGAAACAAATTAGGTATGTTAGAGGTGGTGGGATTGCTCGAGATGAGTTTGGAAGGTATGTATTGGCATTCGCATTCCTTATGCAATAAGTTGCAAGTCTAGAAGCAGAAACACAATCTCTATTGCAAGGATTGAAGCTTTGTGCTGAACTATTACCCATAAATATGAACTCTACCAAGACACACGTCAACCAAAACTCTAGAGTCCAACTCAACTATTACCCGAGAATGGTAGAGTTCAGATTCCATGGAAGCTAGGGAATTGGTTAACTGAGATGCTGAGATTCTCTTTTATGGATGGTTTTCTTCTTTGTTATAGAGAGGCAAATCAAGCAGCAGAATCTATCAATTGGAGCGTTTGACCACCTACAGTACTAAATCACTAATACCTCATACCTTAAAGGATAAATTGACTTTAGATAAGTCAAGCTTACTTTCATTAAGAGTAAAAACTATTAACTGTAATCAATAATAGCAATATTGGAATTTGTAAATTCTTTATATTTTCACATTTTGATGGTTGACATTTGGTGTTAGCATATTTTTTAATTCCCACTTCATTTGCTTCGGGCAGGTCAGGTTCATATCCACTGCTTTGTACTTTTCACTTTTCTTATTAATAAAATAGAATATCCATCCCCTCCAAGGTGTTGTCCGTTTTTTTCAAAATAATAAAAAATGGTGAAGAAACATTAGCTTATGAAATGTTTTAAATGTTTTTTAGGTGAATATGCATGTTGATTAGAATATTGTACTTATTCTTTTTTTTATGACATTTGTTTGGATACAATGATAATTAAATTCATTTAAATTATAAGACATCATTGGTAGCCTTTCATGGAAGTGATTGACTAGAAGAAGTGGTGTAGGTAAAATGTGGAAAAAAAGAAAACAAAGTGTTGTATAAATATGTTAAATAAATTCTTTTTCCACTAACCTGTTAAAAAATGCGTTAAGAATAGAGCTATTAGCTAGTTGTGAGTTAAGATATAGTTAAGTAAACGGGGGCATTCACGAAAAAATGTTTGTCTTTGCATCAAAAGGCTAGAATGACTCTCCAACCAAGTTTGATAATATGATGTTGTCAATAAAGGCGAACCTATTAATCTTCTTGTTAAATGTCAAAACAAATTTCATTAATGCGTATTTAATGATGGCCTACCTTTTTAATTGATAAATAAGGATAAGTGAATGCTTACAAGTGTCACAAATGTATGAATAGGTTTCTATATTTTGGTTAATATGTATGTTTAAATCAAAACATTTTAAAATGAATGGAATAAGTAAGTGTGTTGAAACTTTTTAAGTAATTGGTGTTTATGGTTAAGTTAATTTCATGAGATTTGATGTCATTGTACCATTGTGTTTTGTGGTTTTAGTTTATTAAAGGACAAGCAAAAATTTAAGTGTGAGGATGTTGATATTTGTGAATTATAATGCACTTTCTAGGTGTTAGAATGTGTTTTTAGTGATTTCTTACAGCATAATCATATGTTTTGGAATTAGATTTATGTTCTTATTAGTATTTTGATGTGCTTTGTTTGATTGATTATCGTTTAAGGCAATAATTTAATATTGATTGTATATTTCAAGGGTTGTTTTATATGTTTGGTGATGAGTGAAGACAAGAAAAAATAACGAAAAGATGAAGAAAAGGCTAGAGAATAATGTTTGGCACAATCATGCATCCTATGGACAATTGTGTCATAGAGTTGGAGCAGTCATGTACAATCGTGCATCATGATCGTGCAAGGAGCTTTACCAGGTTATGAACTTTTTATACTTTTACATTCTGGGGCTATTTTTGGAAAAAAAGAAACATATGGAAAAACCTAGATAAAACCCCAGAAGACTCAGGAGTATATAAAGAAGAGAAAAATATCATTTGAAAACTAGGGAAAACGTAAAAAGAGGATATTAAAAGAACAAAATCTCAAAGCAAAGATGCAGTTTCTAGCTTAAGGCAAAGAAGAAAAGACATTCAAATTCAATTCTCTTCTCTTTTCTTATCTCCTTGTTGTCGTCGGATAATAATGATGATTCAATTATAATATAGAGTTACATATACGGATTCCTAAATTCCTTTTTAGGAATTACTCATGACTTATTTGTTAAACTTTAAATTCTTGATTTAACGAATATGTTTGTGATGTTTATTGCTTTATATTAAATTTGAAGTGAGAGGTTAGATTGGATTATTTGTTTTGTATTGCACAATGAAAGCTAGTACCTCAATAGACCTATAAATATCAAATTAATAAGCAATTAAAGAGAGATCCTAATTGTTTAATAGTTATCCATAGGATCGTTTTAAATCTAGTTAAATAGTTAAAACAAGTTTTGATAGATTAACATATCACAATTCAATTTCTATCTATTTTAATTGAAATTACTTGATTAGATCTTGAGAAAGGGTAATCATAGTCATTGGATATCTAGGATCAAGTATAATTAAATCAAAAAGGTAAAGTGAAAACAAAAAGAAAGGTAGAATTAATTTATAGATTTCATTATTAATCAATCAATCAATTTCATTGCTGCATAAATCATTGTTTAGTTATTGTTTACAAGAATTATTGGGTGACTATTACAATCCTTATAGGATGATACGTTTTATATTATAAGTTACTATATGTATTCTTGTAGTTAAGAAAAAAATTTCGTTTAAAACTTCAACATAACCCCAACTTTAATTGAAGGTCCATCATTTGGAACTTCAGGAGGATTTGGCATATAAGTAGATTCATAATCCACCTTATTCTTGAACCCATTCTATTGCATCTCATCCATTGCATCCATATTCATCTACAAGTCCATTTTCATGAGCATGTTGAGTAAAATTAGGCATGTTAATATTACATTACTCCATTACTCTTTTACCTCTTACTCATCTACATATTCCTATATAGGTCCCTCTAACGACAATTTTTTGGAAACATTATAGAATACTACTATTATGATCTATCTACAAACATATCATTTGATACTCCATCAATAATTTGATTAATGTATTACTAGTTACAATAGAATCAATCAGCCTCAAACCATCACTAAACTTGAATTCTAACTATCTAAAGTATGTTTTAGCATCCTAATTTTTCCCACATCTCACAAATTTGACTAAAATTTACTAAATTTACATTAGTATTTTCAAATATAATTGATTGTGTATCTATATATTTTAGATGCAAGTCTTAATTAAACTAGTTACCATCGAATATTCTTGTACATAATCTTTTTTCTACTATCTTTAAAAAATGATCAATTTGCTATTAACATAATGACATAGAAAAATAATTTTTATAAAAAATTCCTTAAAATAAGTGTTGTTAAGTACATATTAGTAATTTTGTAGGGAAATTGGGTTGGGATCCAATCTTGCATATAGTGGAATGATTATAAAAATTTTTCATATTTGATTTCCTAAAAGCCAAGATCACTTAAATTTTATAAAATGATTAACAATTAAATCATGATAAAACATTAATATCAATTTGTACGTTATTCTAAAGTTTGATCCTTTTTTTCTTATTTTATCCCTCAAACTATTTTTGAAATTGGCTCATCTCAACCATTGTAGTTACACAAGTTTTTGTTTTCTCATAGTATCTGTAGAATTAGTTGAGAGAACTATACATCATTTGCAAAGAGGATTAGGCAAGAAATGCTAGCTCCTTTCAAGCGTAAACCTATTTATAATAGGTTTCGAATATTTTAGTAATTTAATTGAAATTAAATTCTAATCTTAATTAAAATTTAATTAGAATTACAAATACTTCAAATTAAATACCAGTTATGCCCAAATAAGATCCAATATATCATATTAAGGGTGAGCCTTGGAGCAATTAGTAAAGTTGCTCCTTTGTGACCATAAGCTCATAGTTTTAAGTCACGAAAACAAACTCTTTATAAAAATACAAAGGGAAGGTTGTGTACAATATGACCCTCCCCAAGCCCCCGCAAAGGAGGGAGTCTTGTGCACTAGGTATGTTGACTTTTTATCTCATTTTGATCCTTATTTATTAAATATCTCATATTTAACTATAAAGTTTCTCAAACTTTAGAATCAAGTCCAACTTGATTAAAATACTCTCTCTTCAACCCATTCTTTATATGTGATCCATTAGGTTCTCAAATATGTTTACAATGTATACACATTATAACCCTAAATCATATTTAGGATTAGATAAATTAAACTCTTTTAATTTATCTTTAAATATGTAATTAAATAATTTATATCCATAAATCAAGATTGACATCTAGCAATACATCATGACCAACCAAAAATTTAAGAATGTCAAAGTGGTTTTGACTAACCTCTCTATGCATGAATTTTTGTATAATTCAATCCTTTTATAGTACAATGTTTCGACTAGATATAAAATATAAAATTAATATATACTCTATTTTGAGTCCAATTATGTTAGTCTTTCACTATTAGTTATTGATTCAATTAATGACATCTGGTAAACTATTTACAAAAAGTCATTCCACCTTGGCCAAGGATTTTTCGAATCAATAATAATAAAAAACAATGTAACATTCTTCCTAATTACTTTCGGGTGAAGAATTATATCTTGATAACTCAACTACTTTCATATAGTTTATGTTACATCTAATGACTATCGACTGAATAACCCATGATTAAAATAGGTCATAAGTAGTATCAAAATATAACAATCCTGATACAAGCTAACTTTGGAATTCTCAATTTAAAAGATTACTAATATAATAATCACAATGAGAATTTGCAGAGACATACAAGAAATATTCCAAATAGATTTCTTATATAGGGTTAGTTCATTGAACATAATCTCTACCAAGCACCCACATGTTTGTTTAATTATCATCATACTTTAGTTTATGAGATCATCTACTTCCTTCATAAGGAAAACGTAACGTGTGCTAGTCTTTTTACGTGCTATTAATATCCATTTTTAATGAAACAATTACTATGAAAAATTTAGAGAAAATACATAAATATAACATGACTCTCTTAATTATAATCTCATCACAATTTCATTTGCAATGTATATTTATCTCATGGAGTTTATTATATACTTTTTGATATATATAAGACAAAGAATGTCTTTAAATTATTTTTTTACTAAATTATAATCAACTGATTGGTTTTTGGTAATAAACCAACAAATTTAGTTTTTATAGAATTATATAGAAAAAATAATTTTAAAGTAGTGTTTTCGAGTTCATTTTAGAAGAGGAGTGTACATATAAGTGTATGTGTGTGGGTATGTGTATGTGTATGTAAGGAAAAAGAGAGAGAGAGAGATGACAATAAAAGAGTGCATAAAAATGTACACTTGGGTTATAAAATAAATGTATACAGTATATGTGGCATTGGAAGGGGATAAGAGAGTAAGTGTTAAAAGAGACGAAAAATAAATTATTTGTAAATTTCAATAGTAATTTTTACTCATTTAATTTTGTGATGCAAAATTTCCATAGATAGTAACCATTCCTTATTCTGTTGTTACTTAATCAAAATTTTGTTGTTGAATATTTATGTAAAAGTTGACGAATTTAATAATGTCCAGACACTAATGGCATGTTTGGTTCACAGGAATAGGAATTCTATTCCTAAAACTTTCCTATTCTTTTGTTTGGTTAGACAAAAATGTCAGAATACCTAATCCTAAGATTAGGTATTCCTCAACTTTTAGGAATAGCTAAAGATCATCAAA
>JANIJH010000005.1:54744006-54768418 GCA_024520975.1 Erythroxylum areolatum
TATATTTTCAAACTAAATATTGGAATAGAAATTCTTTATCTATTCCATTCTTTAAACCAAACAAAGTAATACTCATTTTATCATATTCCTCATCTTTTCTATCCCTAAGAATAACTATTCTATTTCTTGTCTATTCCATTCCTTGAACCAAACAAGCCATAAGCATCTTAGGAAAAGTTCGTTTATTGACACAAAGTAATAATTATGTGTTACACTTAATGAGGAGTTCTTGATGTTGCATTAACAATCTTAAGGAAAGTTGATAATGCATCGTATAGTTGGGAAAACAATTATGCAATCACAATTAGGAGTACTAAACAAAGTCTTTACAAAGAGTAGTAAGTAATTGTTAGGATATACTAAAGCCCTACTTTTCTGCACATGGATTGGCGTAAGCAATTAAATCTTCAACCAGTTAGGAAAATTAGGACTTCAATTCCAATCATTCTTAAGATTCTAAGGCCAACTAATCCATAACAAGTTGAACCTAATTGTAACAACTATGATTTTTGTTTTACACTACAGAAGTAAAGGGAACCACGTCCGATGACGTACCTAATTGACCTTATTATTTGCATTTAGGATTTCAAATATAAACAAAATAAATTTAAAGAGGGTTATACTTATATATGTATACCCTTAAAGATTTCCTTGGAACCTCTGTATCTTTTATTATGTTTCAACCCTATTCTATTTTATCTCAATTATATATTTATGTTGGACTTACATATAATGAAGTAGGATTGGAACATAGGTGAGAATACAGAGGATAATATCCACGTGAAGATGGTCACGATCATTGGCCACCCTCACATGCAAAGTGATGGACTTTCCTTCTTAGAGTCTACATTTGGTGGCTTTAATTAAGAAATAACAACTTTTTCCCACATTTGTTAGACACAAAATAATTCACCGGGGACCAGAGATGGAGACGCTTACCTTGGACGTTGACGTTGAGGCCCATTGTTGTGGGCCCGCCCTTGATGAAATAAGATGAGATGCTCTTGTTAGTTACAAACAATTTGTGGCCTAATTGGGAATAGAAGGGAGATATGACAGGATATTAATTATTAGGTGATTATTTTATTTTATATTTTTTTTATTAAGTTAGGCCCATTGTGGTCTGTACATTTTCCCTGCTCTTATCATCCTTTTTAACTTTCCTTCTACTGAGATGATAAGAAAAGAGAATGGAGTTGACAAATAATATTGTATCCATAGAAGTAGTAGGGGTATGAATGTATATGGGCCAACTTAAATAAACTCTGCCACCATGATTTCGCTGCTGAAATACCTTCTTCCATTCTCCAAATTTGATTCATAAAAATGGTTACTACTCCTAGACGATTGTGTTATCTAAAAGTTGAATTTTTGGAAGAGGGGTTATCATACTTGTCCTTTTAAGTCATGAAAGCCAATGTAGTTTTCTTCTTCGCAAATGGATAAGTTTGATGTAGCCATAAAAGCCCACCACTTTATGATCTTATACATTTAAACTAGAGCCAAGTATCAAAATCTAGTTTCGTGAAGTTCAAACTTTTCCTTTATTTTATCTATTTAGATAGAATCGAGATGCCACTCATAAATATACAAGAGAATGAAGAAACAAGCAAATAAAAGAGGATAACATTTTAAGGTTTAAAGAGAGGGTAGTGATGATGATTTATCCATTGAGGACTCAACACTCTTCCTAAGCAATTTCTTAAGTAGAATAAGGGAAAAAAAAAAAAAAGGTCCCAAAGTTAAAGGTAAGAATAAGTCTAAGAGAATAACTAATGGTCGTTGTTATCAATGTAAAAAGATAGGTAAATTTAAGACTTACTTCCAACCTTGAGAAGGAAAAAAGATTTAAAGAAGAAAAAGTAAAAGAGTTCAAGTAAAAAGCAGAGATATTGAAAGTTAAATCTTTCTTGTCTCTATATGTATAAGGGTGATATTGAGGGTAAATTTTAACTTGTCTTCTTTGGTAAATCATATTAGAGTGGAAGTCCGATTCCTTAAAAACTTAATTTAGGTAAAATTAGTTGTCTTCAAACGACTGCCATGCACTGTATTGCTTAGACACCACCTGATTTTACATAGAGAGAGTCAAATAGGTCTATAATTTTTGTTGATCACTCAATTTTCAGTATTGAACATTGAGTAATGATACGTATCCCTGCAAGACACAAGATCACACCAAACTGCAAAGATCAAAATATATGGCCAGTAAAACTTTTAACCATATTTGATTTAACTGGAGCCATGATAAAACTAAACCAACTTGCCAAACTGCTTTATAGTCTTACTTTAGTCTTTATTTACTTTTTAGATGATAAATCATAGATGAAAATGTTGTAAAACTAAATGTTTTGGTGGATACAAATTTTCATTACTTTTAATATGTAAAACCCAAAAATTTTATTACACAACAAGATTTTTTTAGGGTAATTAGATATAAAGTAGATTAAAACTTTGGAACCTATCTAAACCTGTTAAAATTTAATTTGATGGAAGTGAAAATAGATTAATTGTATGCTCTAAAGTTCATTCTCACCTGTAAATACAGCAATGATAATAAAGAATCATGTGCCTTTTGAATCAATGCAATGTGAGGATAATCTTGTTGGTGATTAGCGCATGTCAGTGTCCAAATTCAGCATAGTAACATTTAAAATGTCGTCCAATTAATGTAGCATCTAATTTTTCATGACATTTGAAAATTAAGAAGTTCAAATTCTCCAAAACCAACCAATCATTTAACTCCTCATCCCTATTTTTGTGGATGTTAAGCTTGATATATAGGTAACTAACAATTACTAAATAAATAGAGATCGAACATTTTCTTAGCCAAATATTTGGTAAATTATCAATTAGAAAATTTAATAAAAAGCGTTTGTTAGAAGAAAGACAAGGATAATTAGATTAAAAATAAAAAATTTTGAATCACCAAAAGCATCCTAAGATCCGTAGGTTTCAATTCAAGGAAAGCCCGAATAAGTAGGAAATCTCAGACCCCAGAGTAAAACTTTATCTTGTTTAATTATACATACATTGTCGAAGAGGTCCCTGCAAATTAACAATTCTCATTTTTCACTCAATTTCTGTGTAGCCATGCAAAACAGAAGATCATCAAGAAAAGGAATAAGCAATCACCTCTCGCATGCCTTGGAGATGTTATTTCTACACCCTCTTCCATTTCGAGTGTTGCTGTTACTTGTAGCCATTTCGATGGTTCTCTTCATATCGCCTCCATGGTATCCATGTCTCGCTTCGAATCCCACTTCCAGACAAAGAAAACATCGTATCGACACCATAGCGAGATGGGTTCTTCCGGCATTGCCATTGACAATAGTGTTCGTAGTGCAGTGCCTGTCGTCGTCTTCATCGTTAATGACAAAAGGGTTCTCGTCTCCAATGCCATTAATGCCGAAAAGGGTTTCTTCTGAAGGATTCGCTCCGTGGCTTGTCGCTGCTTTGATCTTGCAGTTACTTGTTATGGCGAATTACCAACAATCCATACATAATAAATGGCCTATTTAGGGTTTTGAGAGATTGTCGAGAATTTATGTACATTCCTCGTATACATATATACTAGAACGACGACTTCCATGTCGGGTTTCAGTTGCGTGATTTTTTATGGTTTCAAATTTTAGGGCATTTTCAGGATACTTTTGGTGTAAAAAAGAGGTTATATAGTTCATCTGGATACTATATGATTTAGGTCAACCTATAAGCGCCACGTTCGGTGTCATTTGACAAAAATCCAGTTAGCCATTTACACCTAGTTTAACTTTTAATATACTAGAAAAAAAATTAATGAGAGAACACATTACGTAGTCTGTAGTAAGCCACACAAGCTGATAAGTAATCAACCTAAAATAAAGGCTATGACTCGCGTGGAGGAACAGTAATAACAAAAACACTAATACTAAAATTATAAGCTAATCATCAGGAGGGTAATTCTGTTCCTGTAAACATAATTAATGATATCCATCACATTCGAAAAAGCTAAACAAGCAATTGAGAATCTGACTCAATTATAGGATCTTTGTCACCCAAATCTCAAGTTGTTTTCATGCTTGGAAAGAACCCTCCAGCAATATTTGTGATTGTCGAGCAAAAAGATTATCCCTAAGCAAACCACCAAAGGTGGCAGTTCTAGACGATAAACAAAAAGAAGCGTCACATTTCTAACCAACGGTCTTGTTGAGGCAAGGGTGAATTAAACCACTTAAAGGCAGTATTGATAAGTATAACCAATAATCGTAAAGAGTGTTGCAGCATAACATGGGGCATAGGGAGTATTTCAACAAGAAAGGAGTTTATGCAATATTTCTGCTAAGAAGGAATTTGCTTCACAAAATCTATCTTAAAACATAAATCATTGTCCCAAAGCTAATGATCAACATTTTTAGAAGAAAAAAAATTTGCAAAGTACAAGCCAACAATAAATACCACTACACTAGTAGTACCCAAACTGACACACATAGACAACAGAGCTACGTACCAGGAGGAGCATAAACTACTTCGATACCATAGCCCATTTTGTAGTTTATTGTGAGGATGTCATTAGTAATAGCAGTGTAAGGCTTTGGCTATGACGTTTGGACTTCGTCAGATTGCCATACAGAGAGCTAACAAGCTATTGCTGGAGGGCATTAATCTTAATACCATGCTGACAAGTTTGTTACAGAAGAATCTCCAACTAATTTTTTCCTTAGTAGCCATATATATACATATGTAGTCTATCGGAGAGAAAGTTTTCAGGGAGATTGTTCCCAGCGCGAGTTGAATAAAATAGTTTTCCTTTCTACTCAATTATCTGTACTTTTCTCCATAGCTCTATGTACTTGCGATGTCAGAGTCTTTGGTGAATGTTCATCAGAATTGGTTACCAACAATTCAGAGGGAGAAGAAGGCCCCATCAAAGTGTCAATGAAGCCAATTAATGCAGACGTACAAGTAACTTCCAAAAATGATATTGAGAAAACCCAAAAGTAGGGGAACACGGGAGCATAAAAAATTTTAGTACCGCCTCGTGGCAGAGTCTTCAATCCATTCTTGCAAATATTGATCCGTGTGATAGCCATGACTTGACAGTCTCTCCGGTGAATAAATAACATTGTCCAAATGTTAACACTGCAAGTCCACAAGTCTACAACATGGAGGGGCATCCTACCTCAGGAACATCAAATGCAGACATAAGACACTTGATGCATGCTAAATGCAGACCAAATGTCCACTTCTCTATAAGAGCTCAAAGGTCAGTGAGATCTTATGAACGAATGGTGCGGAGATGACGGAGGAGTGAATAATTTTAAGGTTAAATTTAATTTTAAGATTTTTATAAGTTCATATATTTTTTTTATTGAATAATAAATTTTAAATATGCCACTAAATATATAAAATTGTGTTGGGTAAGGTGTATGTGTGTGTGTATATATATATATGTATAGAGGTAATCTTATCCGTCAAATAGTAAAAATCAAAAGAAGAGTTCTGCTCAAGACATAGGCGCACAGATTTGAGTACCTCATTGAATTTCTTGGATTCTTATTCTTATCTTTGATAATAGTCCGTAGGATAGTTTCTCAACAGTAAGCAAATGCCAACAATTGTCAGTTCTTGTTATTAGGTCCACCTTCACAATTTGTGTAAGAAAATTATATAATATATATGTATATATATAAACAATAAAATATTAATTAATTAAATTATCCTAAATGCTTTCGACGCTTCGTAATTGGGATTTGCACGCTACATGTTCACGGCGGGTAGGAGCTCGCATCAAAGCCCCTGTCTATAGCACACTGTACTCCCTCCATTGCTAACTATGGCAGCAGCAGCGGCAACTCACTTTTGCAATGCTTTCTCCCCACCAATCAATACCCCTTCTTACCACTACCTTCACACTCTACCGCTTGCTTTCAAACCCAAAGGTAAAATTTGTGCATATTATAATCCCATTTTGATTCTTTATCTGCTCACGTCCATTTTGTTGTAGCTGCTGCTGCTACAGTATCAAGACTTGGGAAGAATTTCTCAATCAGAGCAGTTGACTCTCCCTCGGAGGAGAAGCCCTATGAGATTCTGCCAACTGGGAAAATTGCGTACTTGGATGAGCTAGACGTTGTCACTTTTCTCGACCCTCCTAAGGACTTGATTCCTCTTGACCCTGCCTCTTATAGTCCTGCTGCTTATCTCTGGTTTGTCATACCTTCTTTTTTTTTTTTTTTCCAAACCAACTTCTATTCTTCTGCAGCTAATTGTTCTTCTGAATGAGAAAATTACCTATTTTGGTGCACGACCTTCTTCAGACTTCCTGATATAATCAACTTTCACGAAAAAAATTGAAGAAATCCCACAAGAAAGGCGCCACAGATTGCTGCGGTTGCTTAATCCTAGGTTGGTCCCTACTTTCAGTCTCTGTTAATTTGTGAACTTCTGTCAGAGTTTATTCATATGAGTTCTGGACTAATTTAATGATACTTCAAATCTAGGAGTGATATGCATGTGAAAAGATTTTGTGGATTAAATGGCAATCGGGACCTTGATGCAGGCTTATATCAAAAGCTTGGCAGATAGCAGGTGCGCGATATGCTGATCCCAAGTTAGCAAAGAGAATTGCGTCCAACTTATTGCATTGGAAAGGGGAAGAAATGCCTATTGAGCTTTATAACTGCAAAAGTAGTGGAGGTAATTCTTCTACATTGTTGTTTTTGCTACTGCTTGGATGACTGAGTGAGTCCATGTATGACTTGCCCAACAATTGGAAATGTTGTCTTAATGCTTTATGCTTTTTGAAGAGGGTAGTCAAAGATAAAGTGGAATCTTAATCTGGAGAAAAATTTGATGAGTAAAAGACCAGCCTTTACTTTGGGATACCTTGAGAAATTTACGTTCGTGATTCTAATAACCACTACAAAGAATAGGATTTAAAGGCCAGTTCCGGATTTTCCTTTTCAGTTGATTCTAAATGATTGATACTCCAAGAAGAGGAACTAAGGTCTTAATTTGTATGGGACTTATTCTTTCTCTGTTCATATACTAAATAGTCAAATAGTGTTTGTAATAATCCAAACAGGGATTTTGTGCAATGCATGAGGAATTCTTGGTGTGATCCTTAGGAAGTTCTATCCTTTCGAACTTTGAAGCAACTTCAGATTAATTTCATTATTCTAACGCCTTGAAACCCATTAAAATAAGACTATGCTAATACTTTTCCTTTTTGTAAGTTGTTAAGCTAATGTTTGCGTGTCCTCCTCCTCACCTTCCTGCTATCAAGAAATAAAAGGTGATAAGAAGAGAAATGGAAAAAGAAAGAGGATACCCACTCCTGTTTTGGCAGTTGTTATCTTGGGCATTAAGTGTCTGGTCTGAAATCCAAATAATTACTAGATTACACTATATGTGATAAACATTGAGCTCTTTGCTTGCATCCTTTGTGCCTTAAAAGTCAATGGAAGTAGCTATGGCATTTCTCTCAAAGTCAATGAAAGTAGCTATGGCATTTCTCTCAAATAGTTACTCATATTCTTGTTTCTTTTTTCTCTCTTTTCATCATTTTAGTAGAGTCAGAGTGACAAAGGAATGAAGTCATGTTGCGTAAAAGTCATGCATGATCAGTAGGAGACAAGTAACGGAACTTGTATTGATAATAAGTGAGCTGATAAAGAGATCGGAGGGAGATAGTCTAATAAGGGATAAAGGTCCAATACTTTGGTCAAGTAAAACTTAAAGGAAATTCTCGCAAGAGAAACTCTCAAATCTAAATTTAAAAAAAAAAAGATCTCAAATAGCAAGATTAATATTTGAAAAAAGGGAGCTCCTGATTTCAACTTATTCAGATTCATAATATTATACAAAATTGATGAACATGTACTTGTGAGTCATTAAAATCAAGATTCCCAGAATCATTGTATTTGCCTTAGATGCATTCTAAGTTTCGACAACTGATCCAAGAATTGACTCCATAAAATTCAATTATGATTGTGTCAATAAAATGGTCTGTACTTTCGGATTTTTTTCTGGCTTGTAATCATTCCTTTCTCTACCTGTTGTTTGTAATGTTTGTTTTGTTGCTCAAAATTTTTATTTTTATGTTTCCATCTTAATAGATTTATGCATGTTTAAGTTCCCCAGGCCTTTTGTATATTGATGTGGGAAATTGTTGAATAGGACCTTTGCCCATTGCTTGGATAAACTTTTTCAAGAAGGTCAGTTGTCAATTGTTTCTTCTGTTGTATTAAGATCCCCCTCTCCTATCTCAGTTTAGTAATAGTTTTATGATGTTGATAGGTTTGAAAGGCCCCAATTTTACAAGTTTTTGCAATTAAACTCTCCCAATTCAAATTTGTTTAATCTATTAAGCATTTTTTATAACTAGCTAACGATCAGTCATAGTTTCAATATTAGGGTTTCTATGCCGAATTATACAATATGTTTGGAATTTATGCTTTTACCTTGTCACAACTGGTAATTTACTAGCTCTAGATGTTCAACGTCTGATTTAAATTCCCTACTTAGTACAAAAATATAAATTGTGAACAAATTTAAATTTTTCCTTAGTTGTGCAAGCACAGAAACTTCAAGGACTTGCCGGTTCATTAAGCCCATATTTATTGATTTATTGTTTCTTTCGTATCTTGTCATGTTGTTGATATTCACATTGACTTTTCCTTTCCTTTTCTTTATAGGCTATATTCTATTGCAATAATGGGAACCTATATGGAAGGTTTATTGGTATGCTCACCACTTTGATGATCACATTTACACTTCACTCAGTTATGAATTTGGAGCATTGAACATTCCTTAAGATACTAAATGCATGAATTTCTAATTGCAGTTAAACATGTTGAAGAAAAGCACTATGCAAAAAGCATGAAATTGTTCAAATTTTGTCTCTATTGTGAAATATCATATTTTATGCTTGCTTTCTCCGTTGATATGATTAATCTTGGTCAGCAGAACTTTTCAAAATTTTTTGACTTCCTTCTATGCTCTGATAAGCGGAGAGTTTGAGACATTGCTTAGAGCCAGACAAGTGGTTCACATTCTTATTTTCAGAGGAAGCATACCCATGGTATTCAAATAAGAATCTTGCATGCCTTGTTTTCAAGGATTATAAGAAATTGGAATGCTTCAACTCTACTGTTTTTAGTTGCAGATGAAACATCTTCTTCTCTTACAAATGACAGAACAAGTGAGAGAATCTGTGTTAGCTAGAATTGCATACCACACTAGCTTTTATCTGCTCATTCAGAGATTATTCTAACTGTAGCTTGTTTCTGCATACACTTAAAGTGCATGCATTGCTAAAACCTTAACTTATTTTCCCTTAAAATATTTGTGCAAAATTTACATTGTCAAAGGGAACATTGCGGCAATCACAATATTGGCTATGTGCTTTTTTCAGTTTTTGGAAATCTGTATTGAGCATTATTATAGATGCTTCCTGGTTTGATATCATCTGCAGTCATACTATAGCTTGTCTTTTTTGTTTGTTTCTTAATGTTTTTATTTATCGCAATGCCAATTGTTTCTTAATGATTTGACACTGAGCTGCTGAATCCAGGTGGATCAGTGTTGGCTCCCATTTCTAATACCCTGTCCCCATTGTACTTTATGGTGACGCAACGTAAGGAAGTTATGCCAACAGAACAGCCCTGTGATTTAGCTTATGAATTTGGGGATGGACATTTTGATCTCCATACATGTCCAAAAGGATTTCCAAGACCAGGTAGGCTATAATTGTAACAGAGATGCATTGAACAAGATTGAATTCATTCATTATCCTTGTTGAGTAGCTTTTACAATCCTTATTTGTTCACTTTTCTCTAACTTCGTTAGCTTTTCCCTGGGATATTTTATTTCAAAGTTTAATTCCCATTTCTATTTATCTTTTATCAGTTTCAATTCATTTACCATATATCATGATCCTTTTCTTTGTTGTAGTGAACCTTTGAAAAGGAAAATGAACCATTTAGCACTTTTTTGTTGAAGGCATGGGTCAGGAAGCTATTATTTTCGTAGTTGGAACTTGACATATGCTGGGTGCTAATGTAGCTGGAATTGTTTATATTGATTTTGTTTCTTCTATCAGTTCTTTTTATGCCAAAAATGATGAGAATTAACTGAAACTCTAGAAGAACAAAAACGGAAAGATTACTCAATTTGTAGGGACTGCGCAAAAATGGAAGTACTATTTGTAGAATGAGGTTTGTAGCAACAATGTCCATGGATACTGTTCAGGCTGCATCACTTTTGAAATTCTTACAAATTAGCAATATTGTCTTACGGTCAATAATGTCTCCAAACTAGTGAAATTTTGTAATTTCACTATAGATCTTTTCTTTACCATTAAGTTCTAGCATCAAGTTACTGCCGAAAGAACACTAGTGGGAAGGACATTTTCCAACGGCACACAATTTCAAATAAATATTGACAAGCTGGATATGAGGAACATGGGTGCTAGTGCATCTTTTTGAACGTGGAGGGTTGAGTATCAACCTTAGTTTTGAACATCTTTTGGAGTTAAATGAGCTCGGTTAGCAAGAATTCTGTCCCGAGGAGGCTAAATAGCAGTAAAATCTTGTCTTACCACTCTCAACAAATTTTCTGGGACGTGTGAGGGAAAGAAATAAAAGTTTCAAGAGAAGTTATCTTCTTTCATGTAGATTATGGCTTTATTTTGCAGTCGCAGCATGTTTAGGAGGTGCAATGTTCTTAATCATTCTTCTATAGTGAGACTTTTAGATCACAGTTTCAGTGATATCAGTTATTTCCCGAGTACTAATCCTATCACTAGATATTTCATTTACGTCTTTTGGTTTTTCTTGATTAATTGTTTGAAGATCAATTATTAGGAAGACCCTTTCTCCTTTGAAGTACGTTTTCACGAGGCAGTTATTTTCAATGCACGTGTTTTTGCATAATTTGTTGTATCATCCAAGCTATAGCATCGTTAACTGCATTGGGATAAATGAAAATCTTTTGACTTCTGGATTCCTGTTTTTGGCCACTATTCTTGACAAAGGAAAAGGTACCTCTGTGTTGCAGTGAAGCATCCATATCCCTTCAACGATCAGGTTGTCATATACATTCGTCATATTGGACCTGGGGTGTCAGTTGGGCAGGCGTGGCAGGAAGGAAAGAAATTGCAGCAAGTGCCTAAGAAGTTCTGCGGGGAGATTTTAATGGTTAAAGATTATGCTCAATCCCCGCATACATGAAGGACCCCATGCTTTCAAACTGTCGCATTATTGCCAATAGGGAAGAGCAGCTCGTAAGTTCTCAAGTAGGTAACGAGAAACGTCGGTTGGTAGATTTTGGAGACAGGTAATTTTGCTTAGCCTGTCAGTTATAAATAAATGGATGTTTATATAGAGGTGCTTGAACAGAACATAAATCAGTTTAAGAGGACAGAAATTGCGCTTCCTTAAAGAGATTTTCTTTAATAGATTGGTGGTACTATATCTGGAGGGATCCTTGTAATATTCAATAGGGTCTTTCTAGTTTTACCAGGTGTCCAATCCAAACTCTTATAAAAGTTCTATAAATTCTTTGTCCAAGTTTTTGACAAAAGTTAATAGTAAAAGTTTGATCGATGTCAAAACTTGGCATAAACAGTCAAATTTAATCTTTTGAAAAAACGCAATTTAGTGCTTTTTTAAGTTAAGAAATCATTCCTCAAATTCACCCCTTATTCACTTTGGCCTTTCCACTGCTAATATTGTCACTAGTCCCAAGATTAATATATACGGGAAACACGATCATGCCAGTTGTTGATGGTCATACAAGAAAAAAGGAAAAAAGGACGTATGCGTGGCTGCAAGATTTACAGTCTTAAGTCAATAATATATGTATAAAACAATGGCTAATAGACATAAACCTCCTTTGTAATTTAATAAATTTTAGGAAAACTCCTTTTAGTTTTTAGTTTCCAAAAATTAGTCTCTGGTTAAAAATTACAATAAAACACACAAATTATAAACATACAAATATGAACTAATAAAATATCACTAATATAATAACCCAATCCAGTTATTAAGCTTGACTTAAGCTAATTAAATTTGACTTAAATTATTAATTTAAGATAATTGTAATAAATTATTTGCTTAATTCTCAAATTTCATTAGTTTGGTTCTAATTTAAGAATTGGGTTGAATCATCACATAACTAATATTTGATTAGTTTGCGTCTAATATTTATACTACTTATGCTTCGTTGTTATTTTTTAACCCAAGTATAAAAGGCGTTAGAGGAAGTTAGTTTTTGCTTTGAATGAAAAGGGATAGCTGGGAAAGGTTTTGAATTAGTAACGCAATGGATTTGATGTAATGCTAAGACTTGGTCTAAGGTAGTGAAGGAATGGGGGAGAAGATGAGATGGGATCCTCTGTCCAATATTACTCTGTCTTATTCTGTCCCATAGAATCTCAGCTATTTATTTTACGGGATCCACGCGGGACCTACATAAATAAATAGCTGAGATTCATTGGACAGAATAAGACAGGGTAATATTGGACAGGAGATTTAGACTCGGAAAAGATGCCACAACGGAGTTCAAGTTAGGGTTAGTCACTAAGCTCCTTAGGCTCTATAACTGGTTCCTTTGCCAAAAAGTCAAAGGGACCAAACTTGATCCCAAACAGGAAAGATCTCAGGCTTAACTGTTACAAAAAAGCTTACATTTATAAAAATAAAAAGGAGTTTAAAAAGAAGTAAAAAAATTATTTATGTCAATTATAGAAATTAATAAGTTGAATATAGGTCATTTAATGTACTTATGTTCAAAGCAATTTATAATACTAAGATAATTACTTTTATATGGATTTTGTTCCTAATATAACGTCAAATAGAAATTTTCGTAGGTCTTTCACATATAAAATGAGCATTCATTGAGAACATTAATTGTCTTACTCTTGAATTGAAAATGAAACAAAAATAAATAAATATTTGTTTCATTAAGACAATTAGTGTTCTCAGTGAATGCTCATTATATATATATATATATATTGTTGTTACTTCTCTTTTAAGATTAAAGTTTAAGATTATCATAGCTTTTTAATAGATTAAGAATTAGGATTATAAAATTTATTCTTTATCTTCTAAAAAAAATTGTGATGAACTTGAATCTTTTAATAAATACATAAGAAATTAAGTAGGTTAGAGAGAATTACATCGTGTGTATCTCTTTTTTTAACTTTTTAATTTTATTTTAGTTTGATTGTTGTGATTGATTATCTTTCATATACCGAACTTTTTGCATCATTACTAATTGAAATTAGTTACAAATATTTCTAAACCTCGACTTTGCACTTAAAAGGCACCAAATATATAGCAAGATAAAAGCTTAACAAATTTGTTTACATTGAGCCTCACCAAAACTGATGGCAATGCAATAAGTTACACGCCCCTACACTTTACCCGCTTCAATTGCTTTACCTTCGGGAAATCTGGAGCATGGTAATTCTTCTCCACCTCCCATGCAAGTTGTGACATTCCATTAAACGAGGACTTTGCACCCTTTTCATCTCTCACTTCTCTTGGGAAGGGAATTCGAACATCAAAAGTTGCATTCTGAGGACAGGAAAGACGCAAGTCGAAGCCTAATCTATCAATCCATATCATCTTCGCTTCTGAAACCTGTGAAACCAATCAACTCTCATAAGAAACATAAGGATAACCACAGTATGGCTTAAGTTGGACAAAATGCAATCCTGTAATGATAAAAGATGATTGAAGTAAAGACTAAGATCTATCAATCATCCAAATGAAAACTTTAAGTGTAGCATGACAGTAATCAAGATAAGAAATTCCTTAGTGTGATTCACCAAAGATAGATTTATGACATAGCATAATGCGATCCCCAAGTAAGATTTATGGCATAGCATAACCACAAGTAGTTTGCATGGCATATGAATAAGGGTCAGGTTACAACTTCATTAGTTCTAAGCGTACATTTTTTTTATAAGAATTTGTACGGGCTACACTTAAAATAATAGAAGATTCTTTTAACTACATGAAAATTGCAAGGAAGGATGAAGTTATTGAATGATAAGGTGGAGAAAAAAATTTAGTAAAGCATCTTCATCCCATAACAGTGGGGGACCAGATAACCATTTGACTAGACCTATTTCAGCAATTACCATCGTTATTTACAGGTAATCATGGATGAGTTCAATCATGCTATTAGAAAATTGAGGCAGAATTCTTTCACTCAGGAAAAAGGTTAAAGGGTCTAAATATCAGTCTACTTCAGTTTTTATAACAAGAAACTGAAAATAGTAACAAACATGAAGTTATATGCTGCAAACCTGGAAGTCCAAATCAACATAGACGTTGCAAAAGCGATAGACATCTTCCAAATTCTTTGTATTTATTTCATTTACAATTGCTTCCGCGAAATCTCGAAGAGGATCAGGACTTGCATTCTTATATTCAGACGATGAAACCAAAATGCCATCCTGACATGTCACCACATTTTATTCAAGTAAGAAACTTAAAACAGCTACCTGCCCTATTATCTAAAGCTTGAATTCAACACAATAAACCTAAGCTTATGCAGAACACTCAAGGAAACATGACAAAAACAGCAATTACACCTCCATGAAGTCTTCCATTTGATGTAAACTATCGACAGCAATGATATAAATCAGGTCTTCAGGAACTTCTCCAAATCGCTTCTTCCATGATGCGTGAAGCCACTGCAGAAATGATATTCATCACATCAGTGAGATAAGATAAAAGTTAGTTGCCACATTCCTTTGAATTTTTCGTAGACTTTAAGAGATTAGAAGAAACAGAGTTGGTAAAAATCTTGTATCTTTCCTTCCATATTGCCATGGCAATTTATATAAGGCAACAACAGGGGCTCAATCCACTAACAGATTTCAACAAACAAATAGAAGATGCTAGCTACTTATTCGGCCACAACAAAGTGACTGAATAACAATTAACTACTCCTATTTTAGAGCTACTAATTCTGAAGTCAATTAACAACCAAGTCAACTAACAACCAAAACTTGAGCAACAGAATATGAACAGGTCTAACAACTCTGACCATGTACACCAATGTTGCTCCTCAAGACCCATGCACCACCTATGCACATATCATTCCCCCCTCCTTGAAGTATCCTTGTCCGCAAGGATGAAGTCGGGATAAGTGTGTGAAAAACGCCACAGATATTCCCAAGTGGCATCATCCTCCGAAGTCCCTACCCCCTTAATCAAAACTTCAGTCTTAGGCCTATATTTCCCCTTCTGAATGGTTCTGCGATCGAACACTTTCTTTGGTATTGGTAGTATGATTGATTCATCTTGAATGGGTGGTAAAGCTGGCAAGGCTGGAGGTCTGCTCCCCAGATATCTTCGTAAGAGGCTCACATGGAACACATCATATACTTGGGCTCCTAGTGGCGAAGCCAAACGATACGCAACCGACCCAACTTTAGCCAATATCTCAAAGGGTCTAAAGAACCTAGGAGATAATTTCACCGAGCTGCGAAAGGCTACTGAGGATTGGCGGTAGACCTGTAACTTCAAATAAACATAATCGCCGACCTGAAATTGTACCTCTCGATGATGTTGATCTGCTTGGTTCTTCATCCTCTCTTGGGCCAGAACCAAATTACGTTCCCAGTCTCGCAAAATGGTTGTCCAATCATGCAAATGTTCATCCACAGCTTGTACTCGCGTTGTCCCTGGAATGTAAGGAAGTAAGTTTGGAGGAGGAACACCATATACAACTTCCTAAGGAGTAATTTTGGTATCTACATGTTGGCTTGTATTATAACTAAACTCAGCCCACAACAACCAGTCAATCCATTTTCGAGGTTGATCTCCCATGAAGCACCGCAAGTATTGCTCAAGTATACGGTTAGTAACCTCAGTCTGACCATTGAACTCATTTTGAGTTCTGTTCCATGCAACTTAAAGAGATTTGACCAAAAAGCACTCACATATCCTAGCCAGATATAATGGATTGAGGCACCCCGTGCAATTTGATAATATTGGAGATAAATGCCTTAGCCACGGTGGTTGCTGTATAGGGATGATGAAGAGGAACAAAGTGGCTATATATGATGAGTCCATCGACCACCACCATAATGACCGAAAACCCTTGTGATGATGGTAGTCCTTCTATAAAATCCATGGAGATGTCGGTCCATACCTTAGTTGGGATTGGTAGTGGTTAAAGGAGACCAACTGGACATAAACTGTCGTTCTTAAAGCATTGGCATGTATCACAATGTAACAAAAATTGTTTGACCGAATTGCGTAACCCAGTCCAAGTGAAACTATTTTGAATTCGTGCCAATGTTTTATGGTATCCAAAGTGGCCCCCAACAGGGGAGGCATGGCAATTTGCGAGAATGGCTGGTAGTAGAGAACAATTAGGACTCAACTAAATTTTATTTTTAAAAACCATACCCCATCATGTTGCACATAGACTGGCTCAGGTCGGTTGAGGTTTCTTTGATCAAGTTGTTTATAAAAAGAGTCATGTTGCACCTCTTGTTGTAGAGTAAGCCACCAGTCCGCATGAGGCAAGGATACTGCAACCATTTGGAATTCAACCTTCCTAGATAGCGCATCAGCTCCTTGATTGTCTCGTCCACGTCTATACTCTATAACATAATCATAGCCTAGGAGTTTTGGGAGCCACTTAGCTAGAACCGGAGTCGAGATTCATTGCTCTAGGAGATACTTGAGGCTTTTTTGGTCTATTCTGACAATGAAAGCACGCCCAAGCAAATATGGACACCATTTATGAATGGCCTTGATGATAGCGAGCATTTCCTTTTCATATGTTGACAAGGCCAATGCTGACCCTTTTAATGCTTCGCTAAAATAGGCAATGAGATGGCCTTGTTGAGATAGAGTCGCGCCAATTCCTAGACCACAAGTATCGCTTTCAACAACGAATTTTTGTGAAAAATCTGGGAGCTTCAGAACTGGTGGAGACAACATGGCTACCTTTAATTTCTGGAAGGCATCCTCTGTTGCTTCAGACCAATTAAAACCTTCTTTGGTGAGCAATTGCGTTAATGGGGCAGCAATACCTTCGAAGCTGCTAATAAACTTGCGGTAGTACCTAGCAAGCCCCAGAAAACCCCAAATTCCCTGGGTGGTAGTTGGTTTTGGCCACTCCTATACTGCTTGTATTTTGCTAGGATCCAAGGCTACTCCTTTTTCCGAGATGAGGTGCCCTAAGTAGTCTACTTGAAGTACCCTGAAACAGCAGTTCGATTGCTTCGCAAATAACTGCTGCGTCTTCAATGTTTTCAAGACTGTCTGAAGGTCTAGCAGATGTTCTTACCATGAGCTACTGTAGACTAAGATATCATCAAGAAACACTAAGATAAACTTACGCAAATGAGGCCGAAAAAGATCATTCATTAGACTCTAAAAGGTGGCAGGGGAATTCAGAGTCCAAAGGGCATGACCACGAATTCATAATGCCCCTCATGTGTGCGAAACGCAATCTTCGTGATATCATCTTTGTGGACTCTGATTTGGTGATAATCCGATTGCAAATCTAGTTTTGAATAATATTTGGAGCTTTGTAATTCATCCAAGAGTTCATAGTTGTCCTTAATGGTGATCTTGTTGAGAGCTCGATAATTCACACAAAAGCACCTAGTCCCATCCAATTTTTTTACCAATAACATAGGTGAAGAAAATGGACTACTACTTGGTCTGATCAGTCCTCAACTCAAGAGCTCCTACACCATCTTTTTTATTTCTGATTTTTGGTAGTATAGATATCTGTATGGCCTGACATTAACTGGTTCATTGTTGGGGTGTAGCAGAATCTGGTGGTCGTGGTCTTGATGTGGTGGCAGCTGCGTCAGTGGCTTAAAAACTTGCTTGAATGCTCTAAAATGAGACTCAAGTCCTTTGGATACACTTGTTTTTCCTCAACTTCCTATGTAGACAACAATTGGAGAAAGAGACTTGTCCCTTGGATGTAGTAGCATTCTTTTTCTCAAAGAGCTTCCAAGCCCATTTGTTTAATGCCTTGAAGGGTCCGTTTTATATGACCATCGAGAAAGGACATTGTAAGTTGCTTGCAATTTGTTTCAATGGGTCCTAGCGTCGCCAACCATTGCACGCCTTGGACAAGTGGGTATGCTGCAACTGGAAGAACGTAAAAGTCTGCTTTCACGTGATACCCTTGAATCTCTAAAGGTAAGGCTAAGCATTTCCCCACACAATTGATTCTCTCTGTTAGCTAACATGACCTGGAAAGCTTGGCCCTTAGTTACTGGTAGTCCATATTTTTGCACCAATGATCGATCCACGAAGTTGTGGGTGCTCCCACCATCCAGCAAAATTGTCACTTCTCTCCCCTTCATTCTACCTGGAAGTCTTATGGTTTGTGGGTGTTCAGTACCTGCTATAGCATGGAATGATATTTCTAGTGATGCATCGTCATCTTAATGATTATCTTGATCTTCGAATTCCTGGTATCCACCAGCAGCAACATCTTCCATCATAAATAATTGCGGACATTGGCAACGATGACCAGGGACAAACCGTTTGTCACAGTAATAGCACAACCCCTTCTCCCGGCATGCTCTGGCTTCCTCGCTTAAAGGTTGTTGGGTTACTACTAGTAACTGATTTAGATGTCGACGAAGGTCCCAAAACCCCCATCAGATTGATTACTGATTTGGGTGGGGCTCCCAAGATTGATGGCTTGGAAGGAGAAGTCCTTTTTCTTTGCAATCTGTTCCATTCTTCAACCAAATGCGCCACCCCTATTGCTTCTGTCAAGGATCGTGGTTGTTTGATTTTAACATCCAATCGAACTTCGTCTTTGAGCCCTGCAACAAAACACCCTATTCAAAATTTTTCGGGTAAGACATCTACGCGAAAGGAAAGCCTTTCAAACTCCTCTTGATAGGAGAAACAGTTGTGATTTGTTTGAGTCTTGTGAGCACTTATGAGGGATCTTTGTAGTCAGTTGGTCCAAAACAAAGAAGCAATGCCTTGGTAAATTCAGTCCAAGTCATAGGTCCTTTGAACTTGGCATATCACCTATGCCATTGGAGCGCAATACCCTCAAGATGAAAAGGGGCTAACTGCACCTACTAATCAGATGCTACGTCCTTGAATTCAAAATACTGTTCTAATTTGTAAACCCACCCTTGTGGGTCTTCTCCATTAAACTTTGAAAAATTCAGTTTGAGATAATGAGTTTGAGTATTGGTGGAGGTAATCTGATTGGTGGAAGGTGGTTGAGCTGGTGCAGAGGATTCAGCTAGGGCAAAGGGATTAACGTTTGGATTGGCAGTGTTAGTGTGGGTCTCATGAGACACCCTCAAGGACTGAATTTCTGACAACACAGTTTGTAGAATGGAATGAACTTCATCAATACCGATTTCATGACGACCTAGTATTTCCTGAACTTTGCTGCGAAACTCGGCATTAGTCTGATTCCTTGTTCCCATCTTGAGCCTAACCTGCTCTGATACCACTGATAGAGAATTTTTCGTAGACTTTAAAAGATTAGAGGAAACAGAGGAAGAAGAAACAAAGTCAGTAAAAATCTTATATCTTTCCTTCTATATTGCCATGGCAATATATATAAGGCAAAAACCGTGGCTTAATCCACTAACAGATTTCAACAAACAAATAGAAGATGCTGGCTACTTATTCGGACATAACAAACTAACTGACTAACAATTAACTACTCCTATTTTAGAGTTTTAACAACCAAGTCAACTAACAACCAAAACTTGAGCAACAGGATCAGGTCCAACAACTCTGACCACGTACACCAATGCTGCTCCTCAAGACCCATGCAACCCATGCAACACCTATGCACATATCAAAGACTCTTTGACTTGGCACAAAATTTTGCTGGACATCCAACATTATGCCATCCGCGTAAATTGTTATTCCAAGTTAACAGGTAGAAATTTGTCATAGTAAAGTTCTGGTCACCACAATAACTTAAAATTGAAGTACTTGACAATGTTGAGAAGGCAAAAAAAAAAAAAAAAAAAAAAAAAAAAAAATTTAGTGCGTAAGCATCCAAAGCAATTTGAGGCCAAAAATCAAAGCAGAGACGATAGATCACCTTCAAAACCTTTTTTTCCTCTGGCTTTTCTAAGATGCCCTGAATTGTGCACTGAGGAGTCCGCATTCCACATTGCTCCAACTGCCCCACACAAAAATAGCATTCATAACTATCTCATTGTAGCTTTCTACATACAAAATTTATCCTAATTTAACTAGGATAATCAAGTTCAAGAGACAGCATACTTGAACATGAAGACTAGACCTCTTATCAGCGGAAAACTGTCTCTGACACTCACTCAAGCATAAAACAGGCGTCCCTTCATCGTCCACAGCAAACCGTACACCGACACCCAAAGGCCAGCCTTCGTGGGTCAAAGTAGAAAGAGTGCCAACTGAAGATAATTCCATAATGGTTCTAGATACTTCAGCTGGAAATGGCTTGGAATTCGAGACACCTACTTGGGTCGGCTCCGATAACGTGGAAAGGGAACATTTTAAGGACAGCTGGCGAACTGGGTTTTGCTTTAAAGGAGTGAATTGGATTTTGTTGAGGGGTTTCGACCCAAATAATGGAGAAAGATACAAGGTTGGAGTGAGTGACTGAGTTCGGTTTGGAAGATGCATTTTGCAAATGGATGAAAGGTAAACGAAACTGACTTTGGGTTTGAGAAACAGAACTCCTGATGGAAACAGAAAGGATCGTTGTGACAGGTTTTTCAATGGCGGAAGATAGATGGGCACGGAGATTAGGCTGGCCTGGCCCGCAAACCAGTTGAGATCTTGAAAGCCCAAATTTGCCAAGCGGATGTTGCTAACCACAAGAACAATGGTTTGGAATATAAGAGATGACGATGATTTGTTCGTACCTTCCGTCTAACGGTTGATGTTCATTCATGTACGTGTAATAAGTAAATGAAATGGTCCCCTTGTTTAGTATGAATTAGTTATGCTGCCCAACTTCAATAAAGTTGGTTCTCCGTTCTATCAACTTGGGAAGTTGGTTCTCCGTTCTATCAACTTGGGTTTAGCTATGATCGTTGCTTAAGCCAACTCTACGCAAGGCCCTGCTGCTTTGCTTTCGTCTCACTTGAGCATTCCACATTCTGCAGGCAAAGTTACCACCATTCCACAGCACCATGGTGTCATTTCTTTCTCTGTTCAACCCTCCTTAAGTGGAACTGGATTACATAAATCGCAGCCTCCCTATCTTGCAGAGCTCATTCAACAATTCAATGTTGATTTATGCCCTACAACTAATCGCTTTGGTTATAGTTTAGTGACAAATTATTTAAAGATATTTTTTTTATCTTATACATATTTAGATGTATATGATAAAGTCCATGAGATAATTGTATATTGTAAATGAAATTATAATGAGATTATAATTAGGATACTTATATTACATCTATGTATTATTTCTAAATATTCCTAGTCATTGTTTTATTAAGATTGGACATTAATCGAATGTAATAAGATTAGCACACGTTTCGTTTTTCCTTATGAAGGAAGTAGTCGATCTCATAAGCCAAAGTATAGAGATACTTAAACAAACATGTGGGTGCTTGTTAGAAAATAAATTTACTGAACAGACCCAATATGAGAAATTCATTTGGAACATTACTTGCATTTATATGAAATTTTCATTGTGATGATTGTATAAGTGATTCTTTGACTTGAAGTCATCAAAGTTATCTTGTATGATCTATTTAATCATAGTTCGTTTAATTGGTAGTCATTGACTGTGACATGAACTATATGAAGATAGTTAAGTGATCAAGATATGATTCATCACCCTAAAGTAATTAGGGAGAACGTTTCGTTGTTCTCTATTAGTATTAATTCAAGAAATTCTTGGCCAAAGTGAAATGATGTTTTATAAATAGTTTACAAATGTCATTAATTGAATTGATAGTTAATGACAGAGAATTAATATGATTAGACTCAAAATAAAATAAACATTAATTCCATACCCTATGTCTAATCGGAACTTTGTATGATGAAATGATTGAATTATACAGAAAAATTATGCACGAAAAGATTAGTCAAAATTATTTTAATATTCCTAAATATTTGAGTGGTCATGATGCGTTGCTAGATGTCAATCTTGATCTATGATTATAAATTGCTTAATTGGAGAATTAAAGAAAAATTAAAAAGTTTTTAATTTATCTAATTTTAATTATGAATTGAAATTAGATTTTATAATCATTGCCAACATATTTGGGAACCTAATGGGTCTCACATATAAAATAGATTGAAGAGAATAAAGTTAATTTAATCAAGTTGGACTTGATTGTAAAATTCGAGAAACTTTATGATTAAATATGAGATATTTAATAAATAAGGATCAATATGAGATATTGAATCTTATATAAGCATAATTGGTAAGTAATTAGAATTATTTGTAATTATAATTAAAGTTTAATTAAAATTAGAATTTAATTTCAATTAAATTATTAAAACGTCTAAAGTTTATTATAAATAGGCTTAAGCTCTATGGAGCTAGCACTTCTTGCTTAACCCTCTCTATAAGAGTTATAGTGTTCTCTCAGCCTATTATGTGAATATTGTTAGAAGTCGAACACTTGTGTGGCTAAGGTAGTTGAGACGGATCAGTTTCAAGAATAATTCGAGGGATACGACAAGACAGATATTAAGCTTCAGAATAAGGTACGAATTAAATTTTCACTTATTATAATTTGTGTTGATTATTTTATAGAATTAAATAAATCTTGATTTTCGTGAAATCAAAAATTACGAAAAAGTTTTATGATTATTCTGCTGCAATCAGGATCAGATCTCAACCCTGTTTTCCAACAGTGGCATCAAAGCTAGATTTTAATTCCATAATTTGATTAAAATATATTTGATTGTTATTGGTTATAATTTTGGAATTGAATTGCAAAAGTTTGCAACCAAAATCTGAAAATGTTTCAGATTAATATCGAATGAACCCTAAAAGCCACGAAAACCAAAATTGTTTTGGAATTCTAGAATTATGGAATAAGAGGCTTACGATTGTTTTGGTGCACCTAGGAGTTTTGGAAATACAAATGGAATCTGTGTTTGTTCTATAAAAATTCGTGGGCTTAATGAATACGGAAAGAGTTCTGGATTTTTTTATTTGATTCCTGGAGAAGGCTCGATGATTTTGGAGAAATCCCAGATCTGGAAAAACAAGAAGTGTGGATTTTTAGGAAAGCTTCGGATTCTTGATCTTGGTCCTACTCTAAATTCCTCTTCTCTAACAACAGACATGAACACGTGGATCAAAAACTGCAACTACAAAGGAATGAAGTGATTGCCTTTATGAATATGTTCAACCGGCTCTCTGAATCTGTGAAATATGTTCATGAGAAAAGACCAAATAAAACCACTTAGCCACAAAAATACATAAAAGTTGGCAATAGCTTAAAAAGCGGCGGCTCGAAGGCTGGCAACATTAGCTTACGGCTGCAGCTATAGTTGTGAACGATGGCGGCAAACGTTGGAGATTTATGTGAACAGTGCAACATTGCGAATTTCGTACCGTACCGGACGATACCGACCAAAGAACGGTACTGGTACGGGTGTGGTTGGTACCGGAGAAAAATTTTGGTCGGTACCGGACTGGATAATTTTGCAAATGAAAAACTCTAAGGACCATTTTGCAAATGAAAAATTTTCTAACCCTAAAACTAAAATCCCCCCTGACTGCATGCGTCCGCTACTGCTTATCTCATCTCTCATCTCTCTGTCACGCCGCCTGCTCTCTTGCTCTCACTGTCTCTCTCTCTGACTCTCACCGTCAATGCTGCATCAGCCTCATCCTCTCTGGGATCCTCCTCTCCTCCTTTGTCATGATCTCGTGCTCACCTCGCCGTCTTTATCAGCTCATCTTCAACCTTCGTCCACACCGCTCGAAGACGTCGCCGCCCGCTATAGTCGTCACCGTCGCAGCTGAGGTCCACCGCACCACCGTACACTACACCAGGCACCTCCCTCTATCACACCGCCAACCCACCGAACCACCAGTCACACCACCGAAGGGTTTTTTCTAGGTGTGTGTTTTCTGTCATTTATCGTGTTTTCCTACTTGATTTAATTTTTTATTGTGTTGGATGACGGATTTCTGAAAATTGGATGATGAATTTGTGATTGTTATTGTTGACTGTCGATGGTACTGCCGTATTGGGATTGCTTGAGTTTCTAAATTGGTTGTATTTCTGCTGGTGTTGAGTTGAAAATTGAAGCTGAAATTGGGTATGTCGTATGCTGTTATACTGACCTGAATGGAAGGAAGTTGAAGTTGAAGTCTAATTGAAGTTAAAGCAGCTGCTTTGTAACATCCCATTGCTAGTGGTAAGGGGTAGGTTGGTAAATGTGAGTGACTAACGAGAGTTAGGAATGTATTCTAC
>JANIJH010000005.1:54779626-54789716 GCA_024520975.1 Erythroxylum areolatum
CCCACTACTTTAATAGTTCAATGCCCTTAACCTATGCCATATTATCTTACCCACATTAACAAGCTAATCTATTCCAATATAAATAATCTAGCAAGACCCCAAAAATTAGTGTTATCATGATTAAAAAAAAAAACCTTTAGGGGTCAACAGGGAGATTGTTAAATTATGCCCTACAACCAATCGCTTTGGTTGTAGTTTAATGACAAATTATTTAAATGCATTCTTTATCTTTTACATGTTTAGATGTATATGATAAAGTCCATAGGATAATTTTACGTTGCAAATGAAATTATAATGGGATTATAATTATGAGATTCATATTGCATTTATGTATTATTCCTAAATGTACCTAGTCATTGTTCTATTAAGATTGGATATTAATAGAACGTAAAAAGATTAGCACACGTTTTGTTTTTCCTTATTAAGGAAGTAGTTGATCTCATAGCTCAAGTATAGAGATACTTGAACAAACGTGTAGGTGCTTGCTAGAAAACATGTTCACTGAACATACTCGATATGAGAAATCCTTTTGGAACATTACTTATATGTCTATGTAATTCTCATTGTGATGATTGTATAAGTGATTATTTGACTTGAGGTCATCAAAGTTATCTTGTATGGGAGATTGCTATGTTTTGATACTACTTATGATCTATTTAATCATAGGTCGTTTAATCAGCAGTTACTAGATGTAGCATGAACTATATGGAGATAGTTGAGTGATTAAGATAGGATTCATCATCTTAAAGTAATTAGGGAGAATGTTTTGTTATTCTCGGTTAGTATTAATTCAAGAAATCCTTGTCCAACGTGAAATGATGCTTTGTAAATAGTTTACAAATGTCATTAATTGAATTGGTAGCTAATGGCAGAGAACTAATATGATTAGACTCAAAATAGAGTAAGCATTAATTCCATGCTCTATGTCTAATCGAAACATTATATGATGAAAGGATTGAATTATACAAAAAAAATTATGCACAAAAAGGTTAGTCAAAACTATTTTGATATTCTTAAATATCTGAGTGGTCATGATGCGTTGTTAGATGCCAATCTTGATCTATTATTATACATTGTTTAATTAGAGAATTAAAGAAAAATTAAAAGGAGTCATTGCCAATATATTTGGGAACCTAATTGATCTCACATATATAATGAGTTGAAGAGAACAAAGTTAATCTAATCAAGTTGGGCTTGATTGTAAAGTTTGAGAAACTTTATGATTAAATATGAGATATTTAATAAATAAAAATCAATATAAGATATTGAATCTTATATGAGCATAACTGGTCTTTAATTAGAATTATTTGTAATTCTAATTAAATTTAAATTGAAATTAAAAGTTAATTTCAATTAAATTACTAAAACATTCAAAGCTTATTATAATTAAGCTTAAGCACTATGGAGCTAGCACTTCTTGCTTAACCCTCTCTGTAAGAGTTACAGAGTTTCTTCAACCTGTTCTATGGGTACCATTAAAGGCCGGATACTTATGCGGCTACAGTGGTTGAGATTAATCAGTTTCGGGAACAATTCGAGGGATATGACAAGACATAGATTAAGCTTCAGAATAAGGTACGAAATAAATTTTCACTTATTATAATTTGTGTTGATTATTTTATAGAATTAAATAGATCTTAGTTTTTGTGAAATCAAAATTCATGAAAAAGTTTTGTGATTATTTCGCCGCGGTCAGGATCAAATCTCAACCCAGTTTTCCAACATTCAGTTCCTGAAATTCTTCTTTAGCTACAATTCCATTTTAGATTTTATATTTAAGCTATGACTTATTGTAATTTTGAGTTGTTCTATTGTTAATCCTTGGGGAAATATATTGCTTGATAAATGCTATTCAAAATGCTTCTTCTTAAGGTGACAGATCAAAGATAATTTTTATTGCTATATAATTATTAGTTAAACATTAACAAAATAAATAAAATAGTTTTAAAATTATGAAGGCTTGTGATGATTGGCATTAACATTTCTTTAATTATATACGCAACTAAAAATTTTAACTAATAGAGCTGATATAAATTAAATAATAAATTTATTATTAACAAAAATAAAATTTAATAAATGGCCTTAAAGAAGATTGAAACCATTAGTTTGTATTTAACGTGCATTTATATATGCAAACCTTAGTTTAAACTTAAAAAGGTTTCTTAAGTTCTACCAAAAAATTTATTAAGTTTAAATTTAAAACTATTTTAATTTTGTGGTGATTAATGTTTACTTGTATGGACATAAGTTTGACATTAGTTTATTAACAAACTATAGCTCTTTTTATCTATAATTGTTTAATCAAGTAATGTTCTCAAATATATATTTTAGATTCTAATTTAACTTAAATTGTAATATTTAATAGTTTTTAAAAAGAATATTAAAATTGTAAAAATCATTTAATTTGAAACTAAAACTAACAAAATCCTAAAGCTGTGTCAAGTTTTGTTTATAAAAACTTGAGTTTTTTTTTTTTAAGTTAAGGTATGTCATTGTAAGTATGTCATCATGTCATATGAGAGTTGATATATGAAGAAGGCAAGGATGAAAAACTTTTGCTTATATGCTTTCTTAAAATGATATGTTTGCTTCTTTTCTTTATTGCATTCGATAGTTTTTTTTTAAAACTAAAAAGGTATCATTAATAGAAAGAGAGGTTTTGAGGAATATGCATAACCAATCCAAAACTACAAAAGGAGAATTCTAGTAGCTTAAATATAGATCAAAATCGATTCTCCCTTTAGACTAAGACAAAGAGAATAACTCTTGAATCTCAAATAAGAGCTGAAATAGAACCTAAGCAGCTTGCCAAGTATAGGTGTTTAAATATACAGGAGTTGGAAACCTAAACAAAAAAAACAAGCATCATTAACTTACACCTTAGGATGTAGTTAAAGTAGAGCATATACAAGACTGGATTCCTTTAGAAATAATATGTTTCCTTATCCAATTAGTTTGTCTATTAGTAACACCTATAAGATTTCGGCAAATTTTGTAGAATCTTTATGTTTCTTTTTCTTCCAGAGAGAGTATGTTCCATATCATATTACCAACTTAAAGATCTTCACATCACCTTGGTGAGTGAAGTGAACTTAAACAGCATATTTTATAAAATCAAACCAACAACCTACATCAAAATTTAGTTTACATAAGGAGAACACCTAGTTCCAAAATGAGTTGGAATAATTACAATTGGATAAAAGATGATTATGAGTCTTAAGTTCTCTCTTACATAAGACATAAAGATTGTTGTGTAGTGAGAAACCCTTCAGCTTTCCTAGAGTTTTAAGCCTATTCTTGATTGTTAGACAAAGAATAAAGGTAGCTTTAATCGAGTTGCAGTTGAACCAAAGTCGATGCTAGCATAAAGTTTTTGGCATCTACATCCATAGTAGATTAAGGCAATAGGACTTGGTGAATTGTTTGGAGTTATGACTTATCCAAATAACTTTGTCTTCTTTTTTTAATAGTAGCTTTATAATTAAGGATATGTGCCATTTTGAAATTGAACACTCTAAACCTATAATTCCATTGCCATTTGATCAACAATGAATTTTACCTTGACTTTTAGGGGGATTAAAAGCTTAAGATTACTTTGTCCTTATAAATTATGTAAAGGAATTATCTCATTCCAGTAATCAATACTAAAAATATATATTTTTCCATTCCCAACAATGAATTTCATCTACTGATGCATAAATTCTCTTGAGTTTCAAAAGTTGGCTCCAAGTCTAGAAATGATTGATGCTAAACTTAATGGCCAATAAGTTATAATATTTAATCATATAACGACGGATCCATTTTTCCCAAATGGTCTCCTTACTTATAAAGAGCTTCTAAATCTGCTTTGTCAGTACCATTTTTGTTTATGATTATGATAGAATGGAAGCTCAGCTTTCCTTCCGCTTTGGAGGAGCAATCCTCATTCTACTTATCTTTAAGAGAGGCTTGTAATCTATATAGCTGATCCTCTTATCAGTAATTGGTATTCTCAAGCACTTAAAAGGAAGCAATCGATGGTTGAGTCCTAAAATATTTGTAAGAGTGTTAATAGTGAGAAAAATAAGTTTCTCTTGGATTTGTTGATGGCTAACCTGAAAAAAATATTAAATAAATTGAAACAATTCATCATAAATTTACTAAAGTAGGCTTAAAATGACTTAGGAGTAAAAAATCGTCATCAAAAGACATATTTAAGAGCTTCATTTATGGTGGAACTTAAAGCTAGCTCCTTGCTTAATTTTGTAAGTTATCATCTTGGTCTAGACTTGAATGTAAATGGTAAAGGGATAAAGTGATATAGTTCATCTTGTTTTAGACCACGTATTCCATTGAAGTTGAAAGAGGGTTTATCGTTCACTAAGATGGCATAAGAAATTGCAGTGAAGCATTGATCTAACTATAGGATGAATTTTGCAGGTATAACAAAAGCTCTAAGTGATTTAAGTATGAAAGAATAGTTAATATAGTCAATTTCCTTTGAGAATACAATTATTTTTGTTTTGTTTTGCCAATATATCTTTTAAAAATCTCTTAAGCTAAAAACAAGTTATTCCCAATGTTCCTTCCTTATACGAAGGCACTCTGGCTTATATTGGTTATGAATTTTATCACTTTTTAAGTCTAAATGCTAATATCTTGGTGATAATTTTATAAATCACATTGCAACAAGAGATAAGTCTATAGTCATCCAAAGAGCTTAGATTATGCTTTTTAGGGACTAGTGTTATGAATGTTCTATTCAATTCTTTAAGCATCCTATTATAGGTTTAAAAATTCTAAAATTTCATTATGAATCGACTTACCAGTTAAATTCTAAGTTCTTTTTTTAAAAAAGTGCATTGAGCTCATCAAGTCTTGGGCCCTTACAAGGATTGAGGCTAAAAGGAGTCACCTTGATATCCCTTACTATAATTGACTTCACTAATACATCGTTTTGATGCTAAGATAGAGAATCCTAGATGAAATTGATTTCTTGCTCCTACAAACAATCAATATTAGCTGATCCTAATAAAAGATTTGGCGTGATTAAATTTCAATATTTTAAGGCTCTCCTAGCCTTGATTTGTCTCTGCATTACTATAAAAAAAGGGAACACATTTTATTCATGTTTCTCCTAAATAAGATGGCATTTTGGAAGAAATTTTAACTTCTTATCCCTTTCCTTTAGGCAGGTAACTTTCGCCTTTTGATTGATTAAGGAATGGTGATTCTCTAAGGATTTAGCATATTTATTTATAGCAGATTATTCCTTGACCTTAAGAGAAGCATCCCTTAGGTTTTCAATATCTCCTTTTAAGATTTACTCAATTCCTTCCTTATTCTATTGATAGAAAGATTAGTGGTTATAATCTTCTCCTATAAGAGTTTCTTAAGTTCTCCTTTTAATTTCTTTCAACTTGTGCATGCATTGAAGGAATATAATCCCCTTATTTCTATCTTTATCCTGTTAAACCCTACCTACTTAAAATCATCAACTTGCTTAGGAAATTCTTGAACCTAAACGGGAAACTTAACTTAGTTTGGCTATGTTTTAGAGTAACTTTAGCTGAGTTATGTTTAGAGTAGATAGGGCTATTGAAGAAACTGTTACTATTAATGAATTAGAGAGCCAAGTAGTATTTACTAAGGCTCTATCTAATTTCTTCCTAATGAGTCAATCACCCTCATCTATTACTCCAGGTATGGAAAGACCATTATGCCTCAAATTAAATAGACCACTTGAATATATGCATTTTAAGAATTTTGCATTCCTTATCTTATTATTTAATCTCTCACTTGCAACTTCCTGACAAAGAAGAATATTATTAAAGTAAATTATTACAACAAAACATCTTAATCCATACAATTAAAATGGTTTAATAAGAATGGGAAGGTTAGGGTGACAAAGCAATTACTAGTTTCTTTGTCAGGTAAAGAAATGAGGTTTAATATAATATGGTGTCTAAGTAAGTTATACATATTCTTTTATTAACTTTATTAATCGTCTTCTTTAATCCTAACTTTTATAACACCTTTGATATTAAGTGTGATGCTTCAGGTGTAGGAATTGGTACTATCTTGATGCAAGATAAGAAACTAATAGCATACTTTAACGAGAAACTTAATATGGCAGTCATGCACTACATATCTTATGCTAAGAAAATGTATATGTTGGTGAGTATATTAGAGATGGCAACACTACCTATGACATAAGGAGTTTGTGATATATACAAGGATTATGCATCATTAAATATATTCAAGGTCAAATTAAGTTGAATAAGAGACATGAAACTTTTTCTTATATGGTGAACTATAATCAAGGAAAGGAAACTATAGTTATTTATACATTATCTAGGAGACATAATTTATTGAGTACATTACATTTAAATTGATGTGTTTTGAGTATATTTAAGATTTATATATTGATAATCTTGATATTGGTCATATGTTTAAAACATTTACAAATTTTGCATTTAGGAAAATTTATAGGTAGGAAAGATATTTGTTTGGAGATAATTGATTATGTGTATTTTATAGTACTTTAAGATAGTTAATTGTGAGAGAATCGCAAAGGAGAGGCCTAATTAGAGTTAAAAAGACCTTTGAAGTTTTGAACTACCATTTTTAGATTTTATACCTATTTTTTTACGTGAAGGAGATAGTTTCGATGGAAAAAAGAAAGTCAAATTAATGGAAAAGCTACATAAGAAAGAAAGTTAAACATTAAGAACACGACTCATTATACATTAAGTAAACTAATAAGGGATAAACTAAGTGATATTTGAACATAGATATTAAGTTGGGATACAATTGAGAAAAAAGAGGTTTCCAAGCAAATGCAAGCATATGTTGTAACTAAGAGGAGATGAACCTTTTCAAGTCAAAAAATAATGAATAATAATAAGATCAACTTGCTAGGTGAATACCACCTTTAATATTGTCTATTTATCTCCTTTTGTTTTTGTAGACAAAGATGTTGATTTGAGGACAAATCCTTTTGAAGAGTGAAAAAGTAATGGGAATCCAGCATTTACTCAAGTTACACAAGCTTCCTAACATGGGAGACATAAAGAAGGGTTTGGATAGTTTGCAAATAGTTCAAATTAAAAGTTAAAAGTTGTTAGAGATCCATTATAAAACATTGAAGGACCATTGAGAAAAAGTACATCAATGAAGACCAAAAAAGCTCTCAATGACTTAATGGTGGATCTTTATGCAAGGAGTGAAACTTCATTACTTGAAGAGATTGAATTCAAGCTCGTAATGTTGATTCAAGTAAAGGAGTAAGATATGGAAAGAGGAAACATAATTTTTTAACTAATACTGATGTCATATTGATGTTTGATATCAATCTTATGCTAACTTTGAAAATTAAAGAACTAGGCAATATGACACCGATAACACGATCATTTAGAATTTTATTTAGAGCATAGTATTGTATTGGTCTTATGTTGATCGTGTTTGTTTATGAAAAGTTATAGAAATAAACTGATGTTAAACTTGAAATGAGACTAGCGCCAAACTCATGAAATTAGTTGTTTTAGTTTTTAAAATTCATATTTCTATCCAAATAAGGATTGAATTTCAAAATTTGCTTAGTTGTTTCCTAACTAGGATATGATAAGAATGTTATTGTCTTTTTAAGACTTTAGTTCTTTAGTATTTTGTCCTATAAAGGATATTATATTGATGTAATAGATATATGGTATTATTGATTAATCAAAACACTACGAGATAATTTTTCTTCTTGATTAGAGAAACTCTTGTTTTACTAAGAAGCTAGGTAGGACTATAAATGATTAGGGAAACTAATGTTTGTTAGTAATGATCAACCTTAAAATCTTATCACTCTTATCCTGTTTTTCCTTTAAGTGTGGGGATCAATATCTCCTTTTTTTTTTTTAATTTGGAGTTTGTTTCTTAAATTAAGCTTGCCTTGATATAATAATCATCGGTCCTTATTCAAATTGATATTAAATCTCACTAATTATATTGGTGAAGGTCGTACCATTAAGAGTTTAGAATTACCAGCCAAACTTAATATATATACTGCATGACATAAAAAGTTTCGCAATGGCTAAATGTCCGAATTATTAATATGTCAATTAATGAATCGTTAGTTAGATGTTTTTGGATAAAGTAGGTGCACTTATCTAGGGATCAACTAATAAATACCCTAACCAATGGGACATTGGGTAGTCATAGGGTTAGCGTCGACTAGTATATTATTCCCCAAAACTAGCCATTATAACAATTAATTTGCGTGTCTAGAGGGTTGTTCTCTAATAAATCCTTGAATTTTTTGTTTTTTTTGGACATCTTTATGATATCTTGTTATTGTAAAAACCAATGTAGGGAGCTTTCAACCATTAATAGTACTTGTGCATTTATTGTGATTCGAGTTTAAACCCTGTAGCATTAAAGTGAGTCAAAAAGGTTGACTCATATTGCAATCTTTACAGAGAGATAATCTCAGTACATTTTAGGATTGAAGAAGGCTAGCGGAATCCAAATTAAGACTTGAAAAGTAGTCGTAGATGAGATTTATCTGTTAAAACCACTATAAAATTGTTTTGTAATCTCGCTTTCCTACTCTTATGTGCTTATTATATTCGTGCGATTGCTATTCCTTTTCTTATTGCGATCAGGGTAAAATTTTATAACATTGTTCATTCACTTATAATTGCGTAAAAACAATTGTATTCATCGTTATACACTTGAAACTAAAGGACTACTAATTTGAAAAAACCTTTTTACTTTAGTAATATTAAAGTCATTGTCTCCTATTAAATAAAGTGATGTATTATTTGCTATATTATTTTTTTTATAAGTATACAAAAAATTAAAATGACAAACATTCAATTCACTCTTTATTGTTTCTTATTAATATGAATATAACATATGATCATCCAAATCATACGAATATAACATATAACATAAAAAAACATACAAAGACTCATATTATTGTCGTTGTCGTCATCATCATTATTATATTTAGTTTGAAATTTTATGATAAAATGAAATCTGAAAAAGTCCGATAATACGTAACCTTGTCTTTATATAATAATATAGAGGCTATGTTTTTAAAAAACTTACGTCAATGTATATATATATATAAAAGTACAAATAAAGGGAGGTAGGAAATTGCAAACAAAAGTTGGGGCAGTCAGAGAATGTAATTAAGTGAGGCTAGGGGTGAGCATTCGGATAATTTGGGCCCAATTTTTATTGTTCAGACTCGGCCCGAATTACTCGAATTTTTTTCCCTTACTCGGCCTGAACCCGAACTTTCAATTACCCGAATTTACCCACCCGATTTACCCAAATTACCTATTTATCCAGCCTGATTTACCCGAATTACCTATTTACCCAGCCCGATTTATCCGAATTATCCCGACCTGATTTACCCGAATTATCCTAATTATCCTATTTTATAATTCTTTTAAACCTAATTCGGGTAATCGGGTCGACCCGAATTTTTTCGGAGTTACCCATCCCGGCTCGAAAATAATTCGGGTAATACACGGGCCGACCCGAATTACCCGAAATTTAACATTTGCTTACCCGAATTAATTCGAGTCGGGTCGGGTAATTGGGCGGGCCTGAATAATGCTCACCCCTATTGGTAGTATCACAATTACTATATCATTAGTGACTACGTAATAATTTATCACAAAAAATGAAAGCAAAATTGACTTACAAATTTTTTGTCACAATAACTATCATATTTGTGACAAAATCGTTAAAGGTCACAAAAAAGTTGTCACTAACGCTGTGTATGGTTACTATCTCCCATATGCAGAAACGAAACGAAACAAAAATTTGGAGATAGAACAGAACAAAAATTAGAGACAGTGAGGTGTTTAGTTGTGATGGACAAAACAGATAAAACTGTATTTGTCTAGAGGATAAAAATGTATTTAGTTGCAGTTGACAGAACCTAAAAAACAATGTTAATGACTAAAATATCCCTACAGTATAATATGATTGGAAATATGTAATTCATTGATTATTTTAAAACGAATAATTTTTATTGGTAAAAAAGTTAACAAATAATAATAATAATAACAATAACAATAAGAAATTAATTTCGTATAATAATAATAAT
>JANIJH010000005.1:54820823-54835367 GCA_024520975.1 Erythroxylum areolatum
CATATCTCATGGCTGGTTATGAGAGACATGGTCAATTGCAGGAAGTTCTCAAGCTCTACTATGAAATGGAGTATCGACCACTTGCTCCTGGATTATTGGCTTATACGTCCTTGATTAGGAGCCTATATTCTTGTGGGAAAATTGATGAAGCAGAAAAGTATATAAGGATAATGAAGGATCGCTCATTGCATCCAAGTGAGGATATTTATGAAACAACATTTTCTATCTTAAAAAAGGGCTATGGAGCAGAAGGCTAAGTGAGAGAATAAGAAAATCATGCTGCTAGGGAAGAGAAACAATGTTGTAGCTACTGTGTATATATTTGAAAAGAAACCATGCTCAGCAGGTGAGAGTTGAACGTAGATATACAAGAATTTGTGATTTTCACTAATTCAATTGACGATAAAGTTGTGGTTTTGAATATCTAAAGGAACTTTTTTTCTTTCTTAATCTATGTTTTCTCTCAATATATGAAGAGAAAGTTACTTTTTGCAAATAGACGTAGTTGAATTTGTTCTGGTCCCACCCTGAAATTTTTCCTTCTGAAGTTTTGCATATGGATTATGTCTCTATCCCACCTCATCACCTGATGATGTTCAACGAGAGTTGACTATCTTATTCCTAACTCTACTACCTCTTAAGTTCAAGAACGCAAATCTGCATACTTTGAAAGAGCTTCTAACTTGGAGAAAGACTTTCAGTATTTGGAGGATGCTCTTGGAGGACTGAACAAATTTCCCTTTGGTTAAATTCCCTGAATGTTACTTTACAAAAAGAAGGGCTTTCTTAGGATTGAATCATTATTTGCACTTTTAAAAAAGGAAAGGCTTGCTTAACATTGAATCATTCTCAAGAGTCCTATGATAGGCATCTGTTCAAATTTACATATAGCAGAAAGTAGAAAAGTCACAAATTAGATAGAATAAAATAATCTATTTAAATATGATTATATTAGTAGTTAAGATTAATATTGTGCTCGATTATAGGAAATTATTCTATAATTAGTTGCTCCTAAACCATTATAAATATTTATCAATCTATAAAGTATGAATATAAAACTACCTTCCTTCATAACATGGTATCATATTATGATTTGTGCATAATAGTTTATATATTCACTCCTTAATACTTAGCGATTAATATCATGAAATGTTTAAAATACTCATTTTGGTTCACATTTGGTTTTAGGTATAAGTTGGAAGCATAAAAGCTAAAATAAGTTAAAAGCACATTCCTTCAGTCATTCTCTTGATGTTCAAACTCATTTGTCTTTGTGGACAAGAAGGAGACAGATTGTAGTGAAGATGGGGCAAGAAAATGAAGAATTCATCATACATGCATGGCTGCGCACAATTTGGAAAGATGCATTGATTTGGTGATGCACGATCGGGCATCAAACCGTGCATCTTCCCATAAACCTAAGTTTTCATATAAATGGACATTTGAAGAGGTATGGATCATTTTTGGAACACGAGAAGGGGAAGAAACCTTACTTCTTTGGAATTTATGAAGGGTTAATTTTCCTTCTTCCAGTTTGAAGGTGAAATTGAAGCCGAGGATCGCATTTGAGCATCTATTCATTGTGTATTGTTGAATCTCTTTCTCTCTCTAAGGATTGTTTATGTTATTCTTGACTTGTTGATTTGGATATTTGTGTAAGGATGAACTGAATGCTTATATTAGATTGTTTTTATATAAACTCATAGCTAGAATCTCAAATACAATACGTAATAGTTGTGTTTTAGATTCATTTGTGGCAATTAATGGTGTTGAATCATCAGGGATAACGTAACATAAGTTAAATGACCTGAGCTTATGTGGTTGTTGCCTAGATTAATATGTTTTCCTTATTCGTAATGTAGTTGTCCTACTAAATCTAGAGAGCTTGTTCTAGGTTGTTCAATAATTAGGTTTAGTTAAAGAGCTTATTTTGATTAAACACGACCTAAGGGAAAATTGGAGTTAACAGAGCTTATTGTTAATTTACGATTAATAGTTTCTAAAAGAGGTGTGAAAACAATAAGACAATGAAGTATGTTTATTTGTGTGTAGGTTGAGAATGAACTAAGAACTAGATTCCAAAATCATTCATCAATTTTCTCAATGTCATGCTTTTTAATTTGATTTGCTTTCCTTAGCTCAATTTTACTTTATTTTGTTATTTGCATACAAAAAATCTTGAACATCAATTCTTTCATTACAAAAGCTACATGTACATTTCTTGTGGATACGATCCCTACTCAACACTACTATAAATTTAGTTGTGCAGAGTTAGGTTTATTTTTTGGTGCATTTGACACGTATCAAGAATTTTGACGTTGTTGGTAGGGACTGTGGTGCTTTAATTTTTGTTTTTGATTTTAATTAGTATTAATATTTTAACGTTTATTAATGTTTGTGTATAGAAAGGACACCATAAAAGGAGTATGTCATTGTTGGAGTACGTCAATGCTATTGGGGGAAATTTTGCCCATAACCCATATTCTCAATCCTATAACTCAGGTTAGAGAGATCACCTCAACCTTAGTTATGGAGGGAATTATAACCATCAAAACTACTTCCTATATAAGCTACAGGGTGCACAGTAATTCCCATATAGTTTTAGAAGACTTAGTTAAGTCCATTGCCACTAATACTCAACATTTTTAGTAGGACGTAAGGCAATTTCAGCAAGTTACAAGGTTTGGCATCCAATATTTGGAGAGCTAGCAAAACTACTTCCTAGATAGTCTGTAGGGTGCATAGCAATGCTCACCTAGATCAGAAGCCTCTTATCCCAACTTAGTTACATCTCTGAAAGGCTTAGTTAAGTCTGTTGCTATTAATACTTTGCAATTTCAATAGGATGTAAAGCAATTCCAATAAGATGTAAGGTCTAGATTCTCGAATTTAGTAAGCCATATGGGTCAGATGATAGTAACTATTAAACACGTAGAATCATAAAGTGAAGGAATGTTTTCATCTTAACTTGAGGTAAATCCAATGAATATCAGCGCGTTGACCTTGAACAATGGTGAGAAGCTTAGGAATCTTGAGAGGACTAACCAAGGATTCCTAGTGAAGAAGAAATTGAGAAGAAGCTTGAAGGAAAGAAAGGACATATCATTTATCTCAAAGGTAAATACTAAATCCCTAATTGTTGTTAAAACTAACCCTTCATCTTTACCTAGCAGGTTGGAGAAATTGAACAAGGAGGAAAAGGGTGAAGAGATATTGGAGATTTTTCAAGAGTGCAGGGATTCAACAGAGATTAAGAATTTGAAGATAAGGAAGAAACTGAATGTGAGTGGTCATCAACTCATACCCTATCTTGACAAACCTTAGGTGGAAAAGACAGAAGTTGTGACACCTGAACATCGTAATTTTGTCACGTGATGAGGAAAATAAGGAGTCGAGCTAGCAATAATAAACAAAGACGTTGCTTGGGAGGTAACCCAAGGGAAGTTTGTTCCTTTTCCTTTACATTTTCATATTTGTTGTTTTTGTTAAATGCTCCATTCCTCACATTTAATTTTACATAGGAGACAATGTAAGTTTTAAGTGTGGGGGTGGAGATCTTAGTTTTCATGCACATTTTAAAGCTAGTTTGTTACTTATGTGTGTTTATTAGGCGTTTTGAAAATTAATCAACAAAGAAACATTTTCTCTTTTTCTATTGCTTTTAAGACTATGTAGTTATAATTAGAGAGTGAAGTGACTAGAAATATTCATGGAAACTTGAGCATGTACTTTTAATCTTATGATTGGTCAATATACATTAGAAAAGTAGTCACTAGTGGTTAGACACATGCCAGTGAGATCTTGAGCCTTTATAGACTGATACGTCCATATCAGTCTCATTATCTTTTGTTTATATGTGTTCATGACATGTACATCCTAACTTTGCTTTGATTTTCTATTCAAGACTACATTTTTATCACATGCGTTAACATGGAAATGATATAGGCATTTTTTATTCATAAGTTACATTCCCCACATAGGCTACCAATTGATATAATTTTTCCTTTTCATAAGCCCCTTTGAGCTTTATTTGCCTTTTTTTTTGTGCTAACGATATTACATGTCTTAAACCTAACCAATTATCATACCCAAGCCTTAGAGCTAATGGAGCATTTGTTGATTGTTGATGATTGTGGATGCACAAAAGTATAAATGTGGTGGTGTGCTTTTATGTGGGTTGGCTATAATTGTCAGAATGTCGTTTTATCTCTTATCAAAGGACTTCAATGTTAATGTAACTTCTTTCAATTAAAAAAACAAAAAAGGAGAAAAAAAGAAAAGAAAAAAAGAAAATATATATTTTTAAATAAAATTATCAAGGAGGAAATGCAATTGTTTTACAAAGTTGTTAGTTTCTCCTCCTATAGTTATATGGAATAGTGATTTGAGTATGGTGCATATGACGTATATGTTGTTTTGAAAGATCACCAGTTATGGTTATAATGTATTGTCTGTCATCGATTGTATTAGTGATTCCTTTTAATTCCTTATGCTTTATGAGGGTTGTGGTGCGAGAGCTTGAATATGAATTATGAAACATAGTTTTTGCATTCATCGTAGCTGATGGTGTCCAGTTTTTAGTGAATCTTGATTTTTTCACTTAATGTTACATTAAGTCTTTTTTCTTACTTCACTAGATTTGATGGATTTTGAGCTACATTACCCAAATGCATATCACCTTAACCTTTGACCATATTACAACCTTAGAAAAGTCCTTTGATTACTGATTATGTGTTACAGTGGAGAAATAAAATGGTATGCAAAGTTGTGAAATGTCTTAGTCATGAATGGTGTTTATGTGTACCTATATCTCTATCTTATTTAAACACATTTTATCAAAGTCTACCCCTAGATTGCTCAATTTCTAAAGAAAACAATTGTTAATTGATCATAAGCAGAGGCATTTAATGTTAATTTCTTGCTGTGGTTTTGAAAGTTCTTTGTCTTTAATGACTATCTATTATTGGGAAATATGAAAAATATGAAAGTGGTTTGGTTTGTGACTTTGATTTTGTTGTTTTGTCCAAGGATAGTCAAAAGCGAAATGTAGGGGAACTTGATGTGTGCTTAATTGTTTATATATTCACTCCTTAATAATTATCAATTAATGTTATGAAATTCTTAAGATACTCATTTTAGTTCACATTTGTTTTAGGTACAAGTTGGAAACATAAGAGCTAAAATGAGTTAAAAGCACATTTTTTGAGATATCCTCTTAATGTTCAAACTCATTTGTCTTTATGGAACAAGAAGAACATGGATTAGAGTGAAGATGGGACAAGAAAATGTAAGAAAATGAAGAATTCATCATGCATTGCAAGATGCACGGCCGTGCACAATTTTGAAAGATGCATTGTTTTGGTGATGCACAAATTGTGCATCTTGCAAAGAACCTAATTTTTCATATAAATGGACATTTGAGCTGCCAAAAGAGGTGTGGATCATTTTTAGAACACGAGAAGAGGCAAAAACCTTACTTATTTGGAATCTATAGAGGGCTAATCTTCCTTCTTCCAGTTTGAAGGTGAGATCGAAATCGAGGATCACATTTGAGTATCTATTCATTGTGTATTGTTGAATCTCTTTCTCTCTCCAGGGATTGTTTATGTTATTCTTTTCTTATTGATTTAGGTATTTGTGTAAGGATGATCTGCACGCTTATATTATATTGCTTTTATTAAACTCCTGAGTTATGATTAATGCCTACCATTTTTGTTATTAGAGCCAATTTACACCACCTCGAAGAGTAATGATGATAACATGATTGGACAATGTAGATGAAAAAAATTCTTGTTATTGAAAATAAACTCAATAATCTGGATGCCTTGTGCCTATGTTAACCCAAAAGGTGGACGAAGTCTTTGGTGCTCTTGTTAAGAGCCAGCAATCAACAGAAAAGAATGTGACATTATGGGAGTCAAATGGGACTTGTGCAACTGCCATTCCTATGGAGGATTTAGTAGCAGGAAACATAAACTCTTCTGAGAGAAACAAAAACACCACCAGGGATGCCAATATTTCAATGATAGAATGTTGGAATGTAGGTATATAATGAGGAGGATAACCCTACTTCCTAGGTCTTTAGAGTAGAGCAATATTTCTTAGTGAAATAGTTGTTGAATGTTGAGAAGTTAGAGGAAACAACTATCTATTTCCAAGAAATGACATTGGCATGGCTTCAATGGAAGGAGAATCACCGCCCTTACCTAATATAGGAAGAGATCAAGGGTCAATTTCTTCGCTCTCAAACATAAAGGAACTCTTTATCAATGATTTTTACTCGTCAAGCAAACAACTACTGTTAGAAATTATAGACTTAAATTTGAGACTTTATGATTTCCCCTTAAACATCTAGATAATGATGCTCTTGTTGAGGTTTTCATTAACGGGTTAGATGAGAAGATTAGAGGAGAGCTAAATATTGGACAAATGTATCTATTCTATAAGAAAACAAAGGAAATTTGGGATGCTGTTCAATGGATATATTCAAACTTGGAAAATACATCTCAATGTTTTGGGATTGAGTCTAAAATCTATAATACTAAACAAGGAAATTTAATATTCACTTATTACTATAATTCCCTGGTTGAATTATACAGTAGGAGATAGATATTTTATATATTATTGGATGGGAGTCCTTTAATGATGCTGCAAAATACAAAAAAAGAATGATTGAGAAAGAGTGTACTATTGAATTTTTGTAAGGCTTGAATCTTTTTAGTGGAAAATAAAAATTTTCATTACTATAGACAAAGCTAAAAAAAACACTATAATAATTTCTATGGTGTTAGCCTATATACAAGCATTATGATGATTAAATATACAAAAGAGAAGCTACATTACGGTGAATAAGTCAAAACGAGCATAGTTTCAAATAAAATTTCCATCGAGATATCATATCAAGAGAAAGTGAGTGATGCAAATTGTAAGTTTAGATTGCTGCTCGAATCTAGTTAACAATTTTATCAGCCAGCTAATACTTGTCCTCTTTTATAATGGTAAATCTCCTGCTGTTTCTTTCCTTCCAGATAATGTAGATGGTGGTGGTGAAAGCTACTTTATAGAGTATAGCCTTTGACAACCCCTGCTTAGATCTAATAACCTAGCTCAAAGAATTTTCCCAATCATATGTATAGTTTTTTCCTATAAGCGTATGCAAGATCTTGCTCCATATAGCTTTGGAGAATGTACAAAGGAAGAAAAGGTGGTCATGATCTTCCACTTCCATCTTACAAAGTATAGATATGGTATCAACATTTCCTTGCCATTGACTCATAGTATTGAGTCTATTTTTGATATCGAGCCATATGATTATGAAGGCTTTAGGATTCAAAGAGTGTTTTCAAAGAAGGTTGTACCAAGGGACCTCAGTTGAGTAGGATGAGAAGAGTAAATGATAGTATTTATTAGTGAACTTACTTGAGTGAAGAGTCTAAATGATAACATCTTCATTCTCCACATCATGAAGTTGGGGAAAAAGATTCATTAGAGAGCCAAATCCTCAAAAATTCCACTCTATGTACCATTTCTGATCAAGTTGGAAACTTTAAAATTTAAAGGAATTCTATTGCTCAAATGTAATACCTCTGGATTACAGATAAGTGGGCTAAAATTAAGCTAATTATCAAGCCAAAGCCATGTTTTTTATCATTGCCGATCCTATGGTTAATATAGGGATAAATAAGGCCTCTCAGACCCATTATTTGAGTAAAACCCTAAGAGAACTCCCTCATACAAGTAGCCTACCAAAAATTAGAGTTTTTGAGGTGATATCCATGGAAACATTTGATCAAAAGTGCATGTTGATCAATGTAGAGCCTCCAAATTCTCTTGCATATTAGAACCTTCTGTATGGTTGTAATAGAAATAATTCCAAGTCCTCTAAACTTCTTGGTGGGTAGGGATGTGGTAGCCTCACTCTATTTAATCTTTGCCTTTTTAACATTTTCTGATCTGCCTGGCCATAGGAATGCTTTCATATGTCAAGCTCTTTTGTAACCTTCCTAGGCAATGCAATATGAACATTCTAGTGTAATTGTAAGTTGCTTAAAACTGAAATAATAAAGTGAGTCTAACAGTATAAGAGAGAAATCGATTTTGCCAAGCATTGATTATAGATTTAATCCTTTCTATGAGAGACAAGCAATCATGATATTTTGGCTTGGAAGAGGTGATTGATATACCTAAGTAGCAAAAAGGAGTTGAATGAACATTTAGGCCAGCTACTCTTCTTTCTTCAGCAATATTCCTAACATCTTCAGATATGTAGAGACTACTCTTCTTAGAGTTGAGTTTTAGACCAGACTATTTCACAAATACATTTAGAACATTCATCAAGATAGTGATAGAATAAGGATCAACCGCACACATAAGCATGAGATCATCTGTATACATTAGATGAGTCAAGTTGATGGCATTGCACTTGTAATGAAACTAGAATCTTTGGTTGTATGGAATCAATTTACTTGTTAGTCTTAACATCCTTTCCATTACAAGAGTAAATAGATAGCGAAATAGGGGATCTCCCTGTTGGATTCCCTTATTAGTTTTGAAATGCTTATTTGGAATACCATTCACAAGCACACTCAAAGAGGGGGTTTAAATATAAGTCATTATCCGAGTAACAAATCATGGACGTAACTGTAAAGATTCATTTATAAGACTTTAACTAACCAAATTAAAATCTTTGAAGAAATCGATTTGGAGTAGAGAACTTCTGAGAGTTTTACCTGAGATATAGTCCTTCAATAATTCTTGTAGGAGAAGAATATTATCTCCTATGTTTATGTCAAGAATGAAGGCCCCTTGTGTGGACTTAATGATTCCTGATATAACCACTTTAAGCCTCTTTATTAGGGGTTTGGAGATTACTTTATAAACTATGTTGCAACAGGAAATAGGTCTAAAGTCATTCATCCTCCGAGGGGATTACTTTTTTGGTACCAAGCAGATGTAAGTATGGTTAATTTCTTGAAGCATTTTAGAGGAGGCAAAGAATTCTAAGACTACCTTAGTGAAGAGCTTACTTGTGATATCCCAAGATTAAAAAAAAAGCAGCAAACCCATCAGGTCTAGGTGATTTAGAAGGATGGAGGCTAAATAATTCCCTTTTGATGTTATGTTCAGTGAATGGAGAAACCATATGGTCCTTGATATCTTGATCGATAGTACAATCAAAGAACTGTAAAGCATTGGGACTTAGCTTAGTTGTATCAATAGTGCCCATAGGCTGTATAAAGTAGGTTCTGGCAAGCTCCTGCAAGCTATGTAGATCAGTATATTCATTCCGATCACTATCTTGAAGTGATAAGATTTTATTGACATTCCTCCTAACAAGTAAGGAAGAGTGGAAGAATTTTGTGATGGAGTCTCCTTCTTTCAACCAATGAATCGTAGCCTTTTGTGAGGATGGATTTATAAAGAGTGAGGGCATTATGAAACTCTTGTAGTCTTTGTATCTCAACTAGTCTATATTTAGTATTATGAGGCAAATCATAGCAATTTTTATGTGCTTGAATCAATCTCTCTTTGAGAGTGTTTAAGTTTTGATTTCTCCCATACATAAAATTTTTTAAAGAAGCTTTCACCATTCTCAATTTCTACATTAACTGATAGGATTTAAACCTTCAACCTTATAATTCCAACAGCTGTGGACTAATTCTGAGAAACCATCCATCTGCACAATACCATTAAAGAATATAAAAGGAGATCCTGCTATGCTTCTTTTAACAATTCTTTGCACCAACATAGAAACATGATCTGATAGCAGATTTTTGCCAAAGTGAACAAAAGAATTGGGAAAGTGGGTGATTCAAATTGAGTTAAGAAGAGACCAATCTAATTTTTTCCTTATAAAAAGACTACCTTACTGATTATTGGTCCAAGTGAGCAATCTACCCTTTCATGAATCATTTGCAGAAGTATTAAGAGAATAAAGTAGGAAGCAAGTGATGATGAACTCAGCCAAATTAGATGAGATTCCTCCTATAGAATTATAAGGATCATCCCTTGCTGGTGGTAATAGCTCTTAATTTAAGAAAAAGGCTTCATGTGATTATTATAACAAGCATTACCACACTCATGACATATGCTAGGATTTGCATAGAAAACTTACTGATTGGAAACTAAAGAATCAACATGATCTACAAGTTCATAATAAAGTAACAAAGTTTTTGGAATCTAACTTTGGAAGTGCTATTAGAGTCAGTTTTTTAGTTTAAAAAATGAAGATACTCTGATAATTCTTCAATCAATGCAAGCATACATCAGGCTTTAAAAGTTAAAACTAATAAAACCCAACTACGACCATAACAAACATAAGTAAAACTTGTCTAATAAACTATTGGATTATCTATTCTAAAGCTTTAGACTATATGACTAGGTTGATTGATGTGTTTAATACATATGACAAGTGCAAAGATAGGGTTAATGTATAGGTTGTTGATGGGAAGATGTCACCAGCCATAGTAAGGGGGCATTTTGATTGTCGAATATGACTTTGAGTATTTTCCTAATAACTTATAATTTATTATCTCTTAGTAAGTTAATAAAGGATGTGAACTGCATTAGAACCTTTTTTCCTACCTATTGTGAATTTCAAGATTGTATTATAAGAATTGGCATAGTTAAGAAAAAAGGTGGCCTGTATTGTCTTAAAGAAAAAAGGCAAGTTATTCTAGATGAGCCGATAATAAGAGGTCTTTGGTTGTTATTTCAAAGACTGAAATTATGTTATGGTATCAGCATTTAGTACTTCCAAAATTTTCTTACATGAAAACTTTGTAATCCAAATCTATTTAAAGAAAAATTCTCATTTCAGTGTGAACATTTTGTTCTTGCTAAACAATTTAGAGCTCCATATCCACTTTATGCTTGCTCACTCTTAAAATATTTTTATATCAAAGGTCCTTCTAGGACAATTAATTTAACTAGAAATTAGTGTTTCATCTCTTTCACAGATGACCATGCAAGGGTTTACTGAGTTTTCTTGATGAAAAACAAAATTGAGGCACTTTATTAGTTTAAATAGTTTCATAAATTTGTCTAAATGTATTTAAGCCAAATGTTCAAATCCTTAAAACTGATACTAAAGAGGAGTATTTTTTAATGAATTTAATTAATATTTGGGAGAAGGTGGGATATATCACCAAAGTTCTTATGTGGATACATAAAATGGTAACTGAGAGAAAAAAATCACTTATTGCAGGTTTCTAAATTAACAATATTTGCAAGTTTATTCCTAATTCATATTGGGGTTGGGGGAGTTCTCCTTATAGCAACTCAATCAATAGTTTACCCTTAAAAAATTTAAATTCAAAACTGATTTTGTGTACCTTTATAATTCCTTTTTAGACATGAACTTATTTAGTTATTTGTCTGCCAAAAGTATTTGGTTGTAACATGTTTGTTCACTATAAGTAACCTTCTTGAAGTGAATTTGATCCTAAGGCTTTTTAATGTGCTTTTTAGCGTAGCCTTTCCTACAGGAACATCTATAATAGATCCAATGTGCTTGATAAGATCTCCCTCTTTAATAGTGGTATCACTACCAAAGACAATAATCCCTAAGTTCTCATTCTTAAGATTCAACGCTACTTCTATCACACCACTGGCAAATTCAACCGTTTCCCCGTAGCAACTTCATTGGGGAATTTCCCATCTCAGTAGGAGCTTTCCAAAGAAATAGCTTAGTAGCCACATTAGTAGCGTTTGGGATGATTTTAGGCACAACCTATTCCCTTTGGCTATATAATCGTGTCATTTTTGAAAATTTAAAACCTGATTTCCTCCATAAATTCTCTCATTCAAATGTCATAGAAGTTTCCATATACCTGCGTTTTCGTGTTTCTCAATGTGGTCAATAATAGGTGTTTTCGAGTAGCGAAGCTGATACCCATTCGCATTAGTTCATCCAAAGTTCCTTACCCTTATGCACGAATTATTGAATAAGTCATCTTCCTATCAAAGTTAAGGAGTCAACTGAGCATCTCACTTGACTGGTTGGAGAGGATCGATGCAATTGAGCTCGATTGGTTGGAGAGGAGCGGAGGAAGAGGAGCTTAAACTATTAAAGTAGCAAAGCTAGTAGTAGCAATGGAAGTCACAATTGTTGTTGCTGAGTAAGCCAGAGAGTGACCAATCCCACTCCATCATAATTGGTAGCAACTCGGAAGGGTTACATGTGCTAGTCTCCTGTCTTTAAAAAGTTCTTTACGATATGTGTTCTAGAATTAACCTTACTACCCAATAACATTTTCTAGTGGGAAGATTTAAGAGAGAAAAGTCATCAAGTTCTCATATTATCTCTTCCAATAAGTCAAATTATCTTTCAAAATCCTCATGTTTCAGAATCTACACATAATTCTATTATTCCAACCCTTGAACAATTAACATCAATATTATAATCTAACCCAACCTTTAGTCTAGGTCTTAAAAGGGAAGAGCTTCTCACTGATAGATCTTTATAGGTTTACGCACACATACTAAAAGCTCCTCAATAAGGTCAATTGTTTAACCTGTAATCTAGTCATGAAAGGATCAGTGACCTTGACTTGTCCATTATAGTTTGGAAAGGGGTAAGAAATTGTATCAAACATCCAATTTCTAATTTCTTAACTTGTAAATAATTGTCTTTTGAGTTTAAGGATTCCATAAAAAAAAATTATGATGTTGAGCTTCCAAAAAATATGTGAAGCATTCACCAATCTAAGATGGAGGAGTTATGGAGGAGGAGATAAGGTCCTTAAAGGGAAACAAAACTTGGGAAATGGTTAACTTACCAAAAGGAAAGAAGGTACTTGGTAATAAATGGGTACAATAAAGCTAGTGGAGAAGTGCAATATAAAGCTCAGTTAGTAGCACAAGGATACACACAAACGTATGGAATTGAATATAATGAGACTTTTGTTATAGTGGTAAAGATCAATTGCATACATATCCTTCTATCTATTATAGCTAACTTACTAACTTGCTATTAAAAATGTCTTTCTGTATGGCAATCTTGAGGAGGAAACTTAAGAAAAGAAAGGTAAAGTCTACAAGTTGAAGAAGTCTCTATATGGTTTAAAGTAATCCCCTCAAGCATAGTTCACTAAATGAAAATCAAGTATGACTCAACTGGGATATCATTAAGGGAAAGTTGATCATAACATGTTTGTTAAAATGGGAGTAGGTAAGGTAATTGTCCTCATATTATATATAGATGATATAATACTAATAGGAGATGATGAAGTTAAAATTATGAAGCTTAAAGTAAATTGAAGGAACAGTTTAAAGTTAAAGAGTTAGGACTAGGGCTATTAAAGTTCTTTCTCAAAATCAAATATGGTAGGAGTAAAGAAGGTATTTTCATTTCTCAAAGAAAATACACTTTTCAATTAATAAAGGAGACAAAGAAATTAGGTTACAAGCTTGTAGGAAACCCACTTGATGATTTATTGCATCCAAAGATAATGGACATTTTGTGAACACATCCATTTCTTCATCTTGTTTTGGTATTGGTTTATGTATTCCTCTAGTAACAAAATGCTAAAAGAGTCTCCTTTTAAGGAAACTATACATTTTCTTAGCCTGTAGATCATAGTGTGATCCATTAAAATTGATATTGATAAGATTGGGAATGTATTGAGCAAGTTTAAAGGTATCCATACTGAAAACAAGAAATAAAAAAATGAGGAGTTCTATCTATAAAGTCGAAATTTGGTTTATTTGACCCAAAAAAAAAGGATTCAAAACATTGAAAACCTTACGAATCGATCTATTTTATAAAGGAACCAAATGAAAAATGGTTAAATAAGAAGGTCAATAATTTTAAACCAAAGTAAATCAAACTAGTGGCTTGAACCAAAACAAGAGGGGGATGATAGACTACTAATGATGTGGACCAATTGGTTACGAACATATGACACCAATAGGATATCAAAACATAAGCAAACATTCCTCGTCCTCAACCATAGCGGGTGGACTGTTATGGGACAATGCAAGCAACTGGCTTGGGGGCTTCACACAAAATATCGTATGGTACTCATCGGTGACTGCAGAACTCTGGGGTGTTTTTATTGGGCTTACACTCGCGTAGAATCTAAGCTATTGCCGGATTGAGCTTAAAGTGGATTCTATTGCGGTGATAAAGATCCTATCTTCCTATGACAACCGATCATGGGCTCTCAATCCCATAGTAATAGGAATTAACAAATTGTTTACTCGAAACTGAACTGTTGTACATCGACATATATATCGAGAGAGCAACAGATGCGCCGACTGGCTAGCAAACTATGCAGTTCATTTTAATGCCGATGTAATTTATTTAGATACTACAGCCATTGGGTGCCACTTAATCCTTTTAGAGGATATTTTCGATGTAACACCCTACTCCCGTATGACCCGAACCCGATATCGATGGTGATATCTGAGTCCATGCCCCGCGAGGGTGGCGTGCTACATCACTCAGTACAATTTTTTTTTTAACACATACACACACACACATTATAATTTATGCGGAAAACAATTTACATAAACAATTCAATGGCCTCGGGGCCCTTTTCA
>JANIJH010000005.1:54857488-54869084 GCA_024520975.1 Erythroxylum areolatum
TATTTATTTATAAAGTATGTACACAACTTTGTACAAAACGCGCTAAAGGCGATTGCCTTTAGGGCACTACTCTAACAGGCTCACCATCATCAAAATATAAACTCCACTTTGACATACCTCTCAAGTATCCCAAAATCTATTTCACTACTTCCTACTGAACTTTCCTAAGATTTAACAAGTTTTTGCTTAGTATCCTAATAGTTTGTGCAAAATATGGCCTTGTACACACCATTGCATAGATCAGAGACCTTATTGTAGATGAGTATGAAACAGAAGACATACCATCTTTCTGCTTTTCTGTTAAAGGATATGCATGCTTACTCAACTTGAAGTGAGGTGCCAATGGTATGCTAACTAGCTTAGCATGCTTCATATTAAACATTTCTAATACCTATTTAATATATCTTTCCTATGACAACCATAGTTTCCAACCTGTCTTGTCCTGAGTTGTTTTCATGCCTAAAATATGCTTTATAAGTCCCAAATCTTTCATGTCAAAATATTTAAACAAATCCTCCTTCAATTTTGGAGTTCTTCCAAAAATTTTCATGCCTAAAATCAGCGTATGATTAATATATAGAAGAAAAATGACGAAGTTCTCACCTATGAACTTCTTAAAATACGCACAAGGGTCGATATAAGTTTGCTTGTAACTATAATTTGTCATAAAATAATCAAACTTTTAATACTACTGACTTGGAGCTTGTTTTAACTCATAGAAGATTTTCTTCAACTGATAAACCATATTCTCCTTACTTTTAGCTTTAAAGCCTTCTTATTGCTCCATGTATATCTCCTCTTCCAAATCTCTTGGCAAGAAAATTGTTTTAATATCCAATTTTTCAAGTTTAATTTCAAGATCTAAGTAGGTAGTTAAACCCAATATTGTTTGAATTGAGGCCATTTTAATAATTTGTGAGAAGATTTCACCAAAATCTATATCCTTCTTTTGACTGAACCCCTTCGCTACTAGCTTTGTCTTATGCTTTACTGGCTTGCCATCGCCTTTCTTTATCTTGAATTCCCAATTATTCTTCAGTTGCTTTTTCCTTTTAGAAGCTTCACAAGCTTATATCTATCATTCTTCCTCAAATAATTCACTTATATCTAACATTCTTTCTCAAATAATTCATCTCTTCCTTTGTATCTATGAGCTAGAGATATTTGTCTTCACAAAATGCAACCTCTTGCACATTATTACGCTTTCCATCAGCAATAACCAAATAAATTATGCACTTAGATATCTGGTGAAAGGTCTTTTCTCCCTTGACAACCTTTAAAGTTATCTATCACTAGCAGTTAGATCTAGTTGCTCTCCTTTCTCATTATTCTTAATGACTTCATCCTCAACATTTAGGGGTGTGGTTTCTGTAGCTCATCATTACCAGGTTGTACTTGATCACCATCAATGCGTGTTTGGTCACACACATCATCTCCTTCACTTATAGATTGCTAGGTGGTATGAGAAATTGGAAAAGAGTTAACAAAGTCATAGGATGAACTACTATATATGGGCTTATCTCCTTTTAGAACATCTATACCTCTCTCGTGCTCCTAAAGCACCAAATCTATACTCCTGACCACTTTTTGCTTCTCTGGGTTATAGATTCTAAAGCCAATTGGTCACCACTATAGTCAACAAAGATGCAAGGTATTAACTTTAAGTTAAGCTTTTGTCTCTGATCTTTAGGTATATATCTGAATACCTTGCACTAGAAACTCTTAGATAATGATTTATGGGATCTTTACTAGTCCACTCTCTCTTAGAAATATCAACATTCAATAAAACTGAGGAGCTCAGTTGATCAAATAGACTGCTGTTCTGAGCGCTTCACCCCAAAATTTCTTTAGCAATATGGACAATTTGGAATAAGCAACGAACATTCTCCACAATAGTTCTTTTCATTCTTAACAACACCATTATACTTTGGAGTCCCTAGTTCAATCTTCTTATGTCTAATGTCATACCATATACAATAATCTTCAAACACTTTGGTAGTATACTTACCTTTATTATATATTTGTAAGCACTTCATCTTCCTCTCAGCTTCTCTTTCTACCATGACATAAAACTTCTAAGAAATTTCAAATACTTGACTCTTTGCTTTCAACATAAATACCCAAGTTTTCCTCCAAGCATCATCAATGAATGTATCAAAAAATTTATCACCTGCTAATAGTTCTTCCTTTTTTGGGCCACAAACATCTGAACGCACCAACTTTAATGTCTCTTTCTTCCTTATTGATCTTCTCTTAAAAGAGACTCTATGTTGCTTTCCTGCTAAAAAATAATCACAAGGATTAAAAGGTAAAGTGTTTTTGAATGGGATAAAGATTTTGACTAGGATAAGGGTTTTACTAGCAGCAACTTTATTCCCTTCTCACTTAGGTGTCCCAATCATTAATGCCATGGATTTGAAGAAGCTTCCTCTTCGACTTTGCATGCTTCTCCACCACTATACACCTTTAAATGTGTCTTATACAATATGCAATAGAACTCTCCTCAAGCAACGATTATTGCTCCCTTAGACAATTTCCACTCCCTATTCCCAAATATGTCCTTAAATCCTTCTTGATCTAACATAATTATCGATAATAAATTTAGCCTTAAATTGAGAATGTGTCATACATCTCTTAGGTTTAACAAATATCTGACATTCGTTTGAACTTGAATATTACCTATGCTGTTAATCTTGGCAGAACTTTGATTTCTAATCTTTACACTCCCAAAGTCTATGCTCTGGTAATTTAAAAAGTACTTTACTTTGGAACATAATGATACGAAGCTCCCATGTCAATTAACCACTCAGAACCTAAATCATTAACATAAAATTATTCACTTGTCACACAAACTAGGGACACCTCATCATTTATGCTTGAAGCTATTATAGTTGTATTCTTTTAATCTCCATCATTATGATGATCTTTCTTTTTATGATCCCCCTTACACTTTCACTATAACCTCTTAATGTGTTATGGTGATTGACCTTAAGCATGTTAGTCAATATTTAATATCGCAAGTAAACAGTGTAGTTGTAGTTAGTACTGGGAGTCAATTCCATGAAGAATATGAATACTAGTACTTATCCTTCCCCTATTATCTAGATTAAGGATTGATTTTAGATTTTTAATGAAAAGAAATTAAAACTACAACAAATAAAATAAACTAGGAAATAATAATGAACACAAAGATAGTGGAATTCACTTAGAAAGCTATCGTTATCAAATATTAGTAACTAGGCTCAAATCCCCCTAAAACCTTAATAGATTGATCTTTTATCATACAATTGCTTGTTGATATATTGGACCGTGGAGACTCCTATGGTATGCTAATAGCTAACCTTAAGTCTACTAACAACTAATCCTAAGGTCTCTAATCAAATTACTCAGGTTAAATCTTATAGGATTGCATTACCAATTTATGAGGCCCTTTATTTGGTTTGAACCTAATCTAAAGGATTTATGTCATCCTATCTCTAGGGTTGCAATCAACTCTTAATTATGGTAGATCTATTCACATTAGGATTTCTTAATCTCTTCGTATGAAGTCTAATTATCAATAAAACATATAATCAAATCATAATAATTAATCAAACCAATTGCATTAATAAAGGAATAAATCATATCCAAGATTAACATAAGGTTCATCTAACCTAAATACTAACTGGATGTTTAGTTACATATGATAAAATATGAAGTCAAACATAAATCGAAAGAAAAACAAAATGAAAACAATGGGTTCATAATTCTAAATCTCCTTGATTTTCTTTTATCGAATGTTCTTGCAATATAGAGGCTTGATTTTATATTTGATGGATATTTCAATGATTTCTTTGTCTTTTCAGCTTCTTTGGACAAAAATCGTCCCTTTTGGACATTCTCCACATCTGGAAATCGCCTCCCAAACTCTCCTCTCCTTATCGTCTCTGAAATGTCTAATTTATATGAAAATCTAGGTTTTTAGGTTATACACGCTTGTTTGTGCATGCTCGTGCACTTTTACGATATTCGACATACCTTGATTATGCACGGTTGTGCATATGAGCACGCAAAATTGTGGTACACCTGATATGACAAAAATGCATGGGTATGCAAAAGTGCACCGCTGTGCATTTCTTCCAAATTGCTATTTGTTTAATTTTAGCTGCATTTTCATTCGGTTTCTTCTCCTTTAAGTCCATAGAGGCAATTATAACCTACAAACACGCTTAAATCATGTTAAGTACCAAATATATAATAAAAGTATCCAATATCAAGCAAAATACATCAAATATGGTTGTTAAAATATAGTCAAATATTCATCTATCAAATATCTCCACACTTAAGCTTTTGCTTGTTCTTAAGCAAACCATAATTAAAATTATAGATTTATAATGTCAATCTATCATCAATTTCAACTTGCCTATTCATACCATACATTATTATACCCTACCAAATAAAAAAATACAATCAGAGTCAAGTTATCATATAATTAACTTCCTAAGTAATATTAATAATAATCACATCAACAATTGCATTGAAATAAAAAGCATAATTCTTTACACCCTCACCTAGATTTCACTCAATGTGCTCAAGTGTTAGGATGAAAAGTGTCAAAACTCTCAATCAATGAATAATAGAATTCTTACCATTGGCTTGTAGTAAATCACATCTCCACCACTTATGTACAAACTAGAAACAAAAATCAAAATGTATTTGTGTAGGCTATAATGGGGCTTAGGTATAGTATGAATGAGATAATAAAAGGAGTTAAGTTGAAGGAAATTTACTACAGAATATATTTCAATACTTGTTTACAAAATAAATACGCCCTTTCAATGCAACTCTATTGGTACCATAAACTTATTCCTTTTTTCTTTTTTCTTTTTTTTTCTTTTCTTTTCTTCTTTTTTTCAAATTATTCAATCAGTACCACAATTCAAGAAATATTGGACCTTTCATAAATTTCAATTCTTAACAAGTAAATAATGTAAATAACCTTCGAGGTTCAAAATGATAACAGGTCTTCAAAAAAAAGTAGGAATGAGGCTTAATATGTTAATTTAATCAATGAAAAAGGTTAAGGCTCAACTTGGTTATTCTTAAAGGTCCAATTTTGGGTATGATAATTTTCAAATGAAAAGGCTCAAACAGGTTGGTAAATCTAAATGCCTTTATCATATTAATGTTTCTAATTTCGAAAAATATGGTCTCAACATACATAATAAAAGCAAGTTCTAGAATTATCCTAATATGCAATGATAACATACATGAAAGAATAATAAGAGCTTTAAAAATTTTGAAAATATACTCTTTAGGCTTAAAAGCTCATAAAAATGGTTATATTTGTGTAAATAATAAGCAATCTCATTCAACTTAACTACTTCAATGATTACGAAAAATATAATTTAAAAAACTAATTTCATTATACCATAATCCTTTTGCACATTAACTCAAATCAACATTCAACAAGGACATATAGTATTCATGGACAGATCTCAACTAATTCTAGACATCAGTTAATAAAATTTTATAATCAAGATTATAATAAACTTGAAGAAATCAGTTAAATTTTCATTAAACCAAACCCCACACTTAAAATTGTACATTGTCCCCAAAGCACATAATAAGCATTTATGAAAAATTGAGGGTTTAGTGGTATTTTCCTAACTATGGAGATGTCTTTGATTCTAATCCACCTAATATGAAACGAACATCTTTGTAAAATATTAAAGAAAAGGATAAAAAGAAACAAAAGAAATAACATAATTGAAAATAATATCCCATACTAAAATGAAAGCAAGCAAAAGATAATATCAAAATTGAAAGAAAATTGAAACTAACTCATGGGTGCCTCCCATTTAGTGCTTCTTTAATGTCGTTAGTTCGATGTATCCTGCACGTTTAACATCTTCCTGGATTAATAATCAGTAGCTTGCTTCTACCTTTTTCTCCACAAAGCAGTTTCGTAGCCTGTAAGCAGGCCACCTGTTGCAATATAATCAAAAGGACATAATAGATTAGATTAATAAAACCTGTAGACTCTATTAATGCCCTTTTAATGAAAACTATTACAAACATAAGGAATAAATAAACTACTTATATCATCGACTAGCTCAAACAATTTGTCTTTAAGGAAGTGGGAACCTTCTGTACTTAAGGTCACTACTAACACCTCATCAGTAGTTTCCTTACTTGGTTCCTTCGCTAGTTCTTCCTCAATCCCCTCTATCCACTCTTCTTCTTCTTCTTCCTGGATAGAGGCTTCTAGCTTATCTTCTTCAGTTATATTCTGTCACTTCTCTACTTCCTCTTCTTGGATGGAGGTTTCTTCATCTTCTTCTTCAGGAAGTTGTTCTTCACTATTAAAGGTGATTGCCTCTCGATCGATAGTATCGATTTCAATAGAACTGGGAAAATTCCCTTGTTGTTTGTTAGATAATATCTTCGCCAACTGATTTATTTGATTCACCATATTATGTATATAAGTCTCTATTTCTTGATGCCTCATGATGGATTCTGAATATAATTAATCAATATATTTTTCAAAGCAGCAGTTACGTTCTCATCTTCTTAAAATGTATCTTTATTCATGAAATCAACTGTTATCTCTTCTTCACTCTGAGGTAGTTGAAAGGTCAAAGTATACTCATCATATGATAGAGAAGAAAAACTCTTGTCGAATTCACTTTGACTAGCTACTCTCTTAATAAGACATTCCATTAATTGATCTGTAATACTTTCTTTTCCCTCTGAAAGCTCTTTGTGAATTGTCCCTCCATTCACAAAACCCGCCATTGTCTTTTCCTTACTCTCAAGTGTGTGTCGATTAGGTTTCATATCGATAATGGATTCCATCAATTTATCTTCTAGAGTCTGCTAATTATATGGAGATGCTTAGTGCCGTAAATATCCAGATGGAGCATAATCTTTCCATCTATTAGTATAAAAGTTGCTCCACTCTGAATTGTAATTGTTCTCGTACATTGCACCATTAGGTTGATTATACGTGCTAGGTTGCTCCCATCTATATGTTAGTGCTCGACGTTTACGATTGTATTGATAACTCCCACCAACGTTGCTACACACCCTGAATATCGATTGAGCTTGTGAAAACATGTGTTGACATCTCACTCTCCCAAATGGAGAAGATATAGAATGTGAAGACATATTTTGGCTCACACAAAAGTCTTGTTTACTCCATCCATCCATTATGAGGTGTGGCTATGACAATGAATCATAATTCCTACAATAAACCACAACTTAAGATTAAATAGAGAAATTCAAAATATAATTAAATTAATAAGCCATAGATACAATAAGATACAATTAAACTAAATAAATACATAAAATAAAATAAATACAAAAGGCAAAATTAAAATAAAAGGAAATAAAAACAAATATATAATAAACTAAAATGAAAATGGCTAAAGTAATAGCATTCAGGCTTTCCTAATATCAAAGTCCCCTACAGAAGTGCCAAAAACTTGATTGACCTTAAGCATGTTAGTCAATATTTAATATCGCAAGTGCACAGTGTAGCTGTAACTAGTATCGATAAGTACAGGTCGATCCCACGAAGACTATGAATACTAGTACTTACCCTTCCTCTGTTTATCTAACTTAAGGATTGATTTTAGACTTTTAATGAAAAGAAATTAAAATTTAAAATATAATAAAATGGGAAACAATAATGGAAACAGAGTTAATGGAATTCACTTAGAAAGCTATCATTATCAAAAATTAGTAGCTAGGCTCGAACCCCCCTAAAACCTTAACATATTAATCTTTTATCATGTAATTTCTTGTTGATGTATTGGATCGTGGAGACTCTTATGGTATGCTAGTATCTGATCATGAGTCTACTAATACCTAATCCTAAGTTCTCTAACCAAATTATTCTAGTTAAATCTTATAAGATTGCGTTACCAATTTATGAGTCCCTCTAGTTTGACCCTAATCTAGAGGATTTATATCATCCTATCTCTAGGGTTGCATTAAACTCCTTTTAGTTACGGTATTTACATTAAGATTTCTTAATCTCTACGTATGAACTTAGATTATCAATAAAACATGTAATTAGATCATAATAATCAATCAAACCAATTGCATTAATAAAGGAATCAAATCATAATAAAGTATTAACATAAGGTTCATCTAACCTAAATACTAACTTGACATTTCATTACACATGATAGAATACGAAATCAAACATAAATCAAAATAAAAACAAAATGAAAACAATGGGTTCATAATTCTAAATCGCCCTGATTGTCTTTTATCAAATGCTCTTACCATATAGAGGCTTGATCTTGTATTATGATGGATCTTTTAATGATTTCTTCATGTTTTCTACTTCTCTAGACCAAATTTGTCCCTTTTAGATGTTCTCTAAGTCTGAAAATTGCCTCCTAAAGTCTCCTCTCCTAATTTGTCTCTAAAACATCCAATTTATATGAAAATCTAGGTTTCTGGGTTATGCACGCTCGTGTGCACGTACAACGAATATCACGAAAGTGCACGACTTTGCATTTCTTCTAGATTTTTTTTCATTTTTAGCCACGCTTTCGTCCGATTTCTTCTCCTTTTAAGTCCATAGGGGTAATTATAACCTGTAAACACACTTGAAGCATATTAAGTACCAAATATATAACAAAAATATCAAATATCAAGCAAAATACATCAAAGATTGGTGTTAAAATATAGTCAGATAATCGTCTACCACCTAACTTATCGCTATAGTGGTATATCTTTACGTCTTTGTCACATCTAGACATTGATAAATTCTTAGACTTGTCATGCTCTATGGGACCCTTGATCTTCCTCCTTCCCCTGCTTTTTACCATAAAATCTTGTATATTGTCAACTCTTAACTCTTCTCTTCTGATTTCTTCATTGAACATACTCTTTTTGATTATATATAAAGAAAGCACACCTTCAAGAGCGGAATTACTTATTGTCACCACCAACGTCTCCTAACTATCTAGTAGTGAACTCAACAGAAACAAGGCTTGAAGCTCGTCATTAAGAATAATATTCATTGTAGTAAGTTTATTAATTATATGCTAGAAATCACCTAGATGCTCTGACACATATTTCCCAAATTTTAGCTTTAAGTTTACAAGTCTTTTAATCAGAGAGACCTTGTTAAGAGCAATCTTCCTTTTATAGAGTTATTTTAGCTTTTTTCCATAGCTCAAAAGGATATGTTTCTTGAGACATATGATTACATATACTGATATCAAACCATTTTCTAATCATGCCCAAAGTTTTTTGCTTCATCTTTTTCTATTCTCTATCTAACATCTTCTCATGTTTTAGAGAAACATCATCCTTCACATATTTGCCTATATTAATAGTGTTGAAGAGATCCTCATAGTATAGAAGGTCCTCTATCATAGGCCTTCAAATAGCTTGGTTTATATATGTTAACTTGACCATAGAGTTATTTCTACCTTTCATTATGATGTCTTTGATACCACTTGTTGGGAGACCATAACACAACTCTATAAAAGATCAACAACAAATCACTCCTCAACTATAACTTGTAAATTAGTATGAGAATAAAAAACTTAATAACCAAACAAACATGAAGGTTTACGTAGGAAACTCTCCAATGTAGAGGAAAAAATTATAGGTCAAACTGATAAGCAAATCTATTAAATTCAATTAACGATTTATAAAGCTTGATATCTCACCCCACAACTACAAGTTATCTCACTAAATTTTATCATTCAAAAAACTCTTAAACCAATCCCAAAAATAATCAAAAAGGGATGAGAATACTATACCATTTGTTCTCTACATTTCCCCCCACTTTTGGGACATTTTGTTGCTCCCTTCATGAAAAACATAAGTAATTTTCTCTTTTATATCACGAAATGGGTTTTTCTACATCATACACAGTCATATACACGACCGTGTAAGTGACTTGTCTTTTCTAGCACTGTCTTAGTTGCAGATGTACATTATTACAAGAGCTACATGATCGTTGTAGACAGTCGAGTATATTATGAACACGAGTGTGTATAAAATCATATATATCTTCACCCTTCAAATCCTTCTTCACACAGTTCTAGAGACTTACACAATTGATTCACACGATTTTGTAGGTAGAGGACACTAACGTGTGCAACCTACATGGCCTTGTCTGCCCAAAAAAGATTGTTCCAACCACCATCCATTTTGATTTAATTTGTTCATCATTCCCATGAAATATAAAGACACCTATAAGAAATCGAAGGTTGTTACTTATCCATTAGTGGTTATAGGAAGGGTATCAAGTTAGCAAGCATCCTTCTTAGCTATATACCAATACCATTAGTTTTTATTTTGATTTTACTAAAAAAATTCACCTAATCATCTAATCCCTCAAAATTCTAAACAAGGATTGCCAGCCATCCATACTTGAGCTCTAGAATTGACAGAACTTTTCTAAGTTTCCCACAGTAACTCAATAAACTTTCAACACTAAAAATTATATAGATCTATTCATAGCACTTCAGAAATTGAAATATTATCTAAAACATATAAACACCACCTAACAAATAATTATATGTCATTTTTGTATTGGATGGAATCCTAAGTTTCATCTACCTCAATTTGATATCTTTGATTATCAAACAAGCCTACAAGACCAACAAATTTAATCATAGGCCTTAAATAAGTGCAGTAATATTGTTGAAATATCAAAGGCCAAAGTTGACATTAAGTTCAACAATGTTTGAACTGTAAGTCCTTTTATATAAGCACATTTTATATGAAATAATCTAATAATACTCAAACATGAGTGATATAATCACACTTTTTTAAAGAATCATAATTTTCTTTTGGATTAATAGAATGAATCTCTAATAAAAATCCTTTATTTGGTAAGTATATAATATTTTGTTTATTACCATTATATATTTTTATAATTTTGAAAATAAATAATGATAAATTGATATAATTATAATATTCTTATAATTTTGTTTATGAACAATAAAATCAATCAAGTTATTGATTATTTATAAAATTATAAATACAAATAAAAAATAATCATCTTATTTATTGTTTTTATTTTAAAATAATTTTTTGGAAAGACTCTAATTTATCATCAAATTAAACTAACGCATATATTATTAATTATTAATAAAAACATAATAAAATAACATAACATTAATTTATTATAAAATATATTAACATTTATTGGACCGAATGAGATTCTATCTCATAATTTTAACGATAACAGAACATGCTATAACTAATATGTTATCTTTGATGATCATAATAAATTAATATGTGAAAGATTGAGATCAATAAGAGTGTTAAGTAAGCAAAGAAGCTAATTTAATCCATCAATTCAAAGGATAAAAAAAGAGTAAAGTAAAGCACGTATGTATTTAAGAAAGTTTGAAAGGAATTCAAATGAAGAACTAAGAATAAGGAGGAATCAAGCATATTAAGATTTAAGGAAATCATTTCAATCCTTCTTATAACCTTGTCTCGATCATTGCAATAAATTAAGGGTTCAATAAAGTATGACCTTTTGCATATAGGTGATATGAAGTGAATCACACGTTAATACAACACTTAGAAAATGATATTTGGAATGCACTAGAAGGGGGGGTTGAATTGT
>JANIJH010000005.1:54923960-54936333 GCA_024520975.1 Erythroxylum areolatum
GAGAGTCCTTTAAGGTTTATCATTTCAAACTTAGTGTTTGCTAATCCCATCTCATTTTCAAGAGGATTTTATCACTTTTCTTAATCTTTTCATTTTCTATTTTCAAAAACCCAAAAATACTTTTTACAATACTTTTTAGTTAATTAATATTTTCAAAAATCAAAACCCCCTTTTCCTTGCTGATTTCACTTGCATTTTATGACATATAGGCTAGCTTAGGTCCATTTTATTAGGTTCCGATTAAGTGAGACGACCCGAGGTTGCATCCTGTACCGCAATTCTTAGAATTAAATTATTTTTGACTCGGTTTCCAGGGGTTTGATCTTAAGGTCGATACGAAGTGCCGTTCAGGGGCCTTACACCATTAGTCTTAATCCCAAGTTTATCTAGCTCTTTGGATCTGTAAACCTCGATCCATTTAACTTTTTCTTTAAAATCGTTACTGAGATTCCCACTCCAGAGATAGTTCTTTAGAAGACTTTCAATATCCTTTGTGACTTTAATATAAAGTAAGAGGTGATATAACCAATGGACTTGCAAACCATAAAGAACAGATTTTATAAGTTAGAGTCTTTTACCCGTTAAGAGGAACTTATTCTTTTAACTTCCTATTCTCTTGTAAATATCATGAAAAAGAGGTTTAGGATTATGTTAAGTTTGTCATAAGGCCACCATAGGAATCCCAATATATTTAAAAGGAGGATGGGTAAACTGGGAGATATTAGCCACCACATTTTCTAATTCCTAAGTGTTAATAGAAAAGATGAAGTTACTTTTGTCACCATTAATAGATAACCCTGAAAGTCATTGGAATGATTCTAGGGAGTTTAAAAGCACCTTAGTGGAGATTAATTGGATCTAGTTGGTGAACTTAGAGGGTAAACCAAAAACCTTTAAAAATATAAACAAAAAGCCCCATTTAATTAAGTTAAATATTTTTTTAAAATCAATTTTAAATGCATGAATTCTAATATTTACATTTCTATAATAGTACCTGAATAAATCTTAGAGTAAAAGGATATTATCACCAATGAATACTCCTTTACTAGAATTAGTCGTGAATTGCATAATTGTATTGAGTTTTTGGTTAAAAGTAGAAATGGTCTTATAATCCATGTTACAATAGGAGATGGGTCTATAATCATACATTATGTTAAGGTTATAGTTTTTAGAAACAAAGTATATGAAGTTCCTATTAAGCTCATTGAGCAACTTACTTGAATTGAAGAATTCTAGGACATCCCTAGTGAGGGTATCCCTAACTATGCTTTAAATAACACATTGAAACTATCAGGCCCTAGGACCCTTTTGGGATTCATACTGAAAATTATGTGTTTAACGAGCACCAGACATTAGAAGTTATTAATCAAAGATAGATGGAGGAATGAAAGATTTTAGGGTAGCAACATCTAAAGAGAGGTATTTAAAATTTCATAGGATGCCTTTAAAGTATTAAAGAGCAAAGTTTTTAAGGTGATCTTAGTTATGTCAATTGATCCATGAGCTATTTATAAGAGTGTTAAGGTTATTCTTGCTCATGATGGAATTGTGGAAAAACTTGATTTTTCCATCCCCGTCTTTTAACCATAAAACTCTGGATCTTTATAGGAGAGAGTTATGGTTATTAAAGACATTTGATTTGTTACAAAGAGCCAAAATTTTCCTTATTCAACCAAACCATGCTCTCTAGAGAGGAAGATAGAGTGTTTTATACCCTAATCAATTTATCCCTGGAGATATTTATAGATTGTAGAGATTAGCTCCAATTTTGGAGTTAAGCTTTTTAAGCTTTTCCTTCATAGCCTTTAGTCTTACGCAACATTTAAAAGACTTATAACCCTTAATTGGAGAGGAAAGGCATTTAAAGATAGCATTTTGAAATTTAGGATGACTAGATAGGAAGTTGTAAATCTGAATGGACTTCTTCTCTTATAGTTACTAACATTTAGTTTAACATTATTAAGATAGTGTTCTAAGAACATAGGGGCTAGAAATTCACAAGTGCTTTTAGTAAATGTTAAGGTCTATGCTCCATTAATCATGTTAAGATTTTATTTTTTTCATTAAAAGGAGTTTCCCCTTTTGTCTATTACTCCAAATGTAATGAAATCCTCTATAAGTGATGTCCTTCAGTCCAAAATTAAACAAATAATGTCTAAATTCATCAACTTGGATTATAATAGTGGTGTACCCTTCTGCTTCATATGTAAATAAAATTTTGTTAAAATCACTGACTACAAGCTGACGATAAATGATAGAGCTAGCTAACATGTTGATATCTTTCCTAAGTAAGAGTTTTTGAGATGCCATGCTATGGGCATAGATATATCTTTCCTAAGTAAGAGTTTTTGAGATGCCATGTTATGGGCATAGATAAAGGTTATTTCCACTTAAGTGTTTTAAAACATAATATATGTAAATAGATGAATAAACTAGTAACAAACTCCTAATTTATCCATTATAATGAGATTGAGATCAAAAGCCAAATAATCCTACAACAGTGAAAATGGTGGTTAAACAGTGTCTTCTAGCTACAATTAATAAACCAGAGTTCTTTGGAAAACGAATCAACTTCTATTTTAATCTTTAAAAGGCTAATAAATTTTTTTTTGGAGCAACACATCCTCTAATGCTTGCTTTTTATTAGCGTTATTTACCCCCTTATATTTTATATGAAGATGGAGAACTTCATCATTTTCTGGTGCATAGATGCAAGGCTCAATTTGTTCTTGGATCTTATAAGTGTTATGATTAGGATAAATAATCACTACAATCTCCTTCCTAAGGTTAGAAATAGGAGCCCACTGTTCATTATGAAAGGAGTGGACTTATACCTTAGCAAGTTCATTTTCATATAGAGTTAGAGTAAAGGGTTGATTACAAGTGCTGGGGACTGATTTAATGGAGTTACATACCTGGTCCATATGTAGCTTAGAATGAGCTTAAGGATAAGAGTTAACTATCTTGAGTTCTTGTTAAGTTCAATTGGTAAAATTCCTTCTTTAAGCTTTCCAAACCTTATTGGTGGATTAAAAGCTAGGTTTCCAAAGGTATGATGGAATAATTTCTACTTTAATGAGGCCTCCTTCATCACTTAACCTTAAGATTTTTAAGATATCAAACAACTCCTCATAGTTTTCTTTCTCCACATAAACTTTTGAAAATCTCACTCTCTATACACCAACAATATACTTATCTAGGAAAATAAGTTTTCTAAGTAGTCAAATAGTAGGGTAACTTAGACTAGAAATTGGCTATACTCAAGAGGAGTGTTATCGGAGTTGATCTAAGGATAGAATTTGTTCTCTTTTTTCAATGGTCATAGTTGCCTCCCACTTTTAGAGAAAAATGGGTTTTTTTTTTCCAAAGAAGTGTTGTGGAGCAAGTTCAAGAATCTTACAAGCCTCTAGCTTATTGATGAACTTAAAGAGAAAAGGAATCCTCTTATATTGCTAGGGATTTATAGCTCAATTTTCCACATCTATAGGTTATCTAAGCCTTTATTTAAGGTAAGAAGTGTCTTTTGTCCCAATAGAAGACAACAAATATGCTTACCTAATGAGCAGCTCCATCTTTAAGTATTTCAATAGGTGAAGAAACTAAGGGATTATCTTCTAAAGTGGACGGAGAGATGAAACACAATTTAGTTATAGGAGAATAATCCCCTATAGCCAAGATTTTAAGGGAGCTAGAGAAGGGAAAGGAGGAGAATCTTTAGAAGTAAGGAAAAAGGTAGAGCAAGAGAGAAAAGAAGGGGTTAGGGAGGCAATAAGGTATTCCTGAATGGTTGGAAAAATAGAAAGTGTTACCTCACAGTATTAGTAGGAGAACCTAAAAGGCTAAAGGGATGAAGGGCCTACTTTTAAGTGGAATTAGAAGCAGCAAAAGGGAGCACTAAGGAGAGATAGGGGTTTTGAGAAGAACGTTAGAATTGAGTAGGAGGAAAGTAAAAAGCTAGAGGATATTAAGAGGAGCCAGAGGATAAAGCAACAACATGTTTTCTTAAAGATATCTTAGTAGAGGGTATGCCTAAAAAGGAAGGAAACCAAGAAGGAGAGAAAGGTACAAAAGTTTCCAGGTGATGGTCATAAAGGGAAAGTCAAATTAAAGGTGTGACTAGAAGGTACTGGAAAACTAAGAGCGAGGGGGAAGAAAATTTCTCACTCATCATAATAAGGTTTTGAATAATTTTTTAATCAATTTGAGGATAGGCAATTGTAACTCGAATTAAATTTGAAAATCGTGTCGATCTAGGTTAATTAAATAATAAATATAAAAGTTATACTGGGGAGAGTTCTTTTCTAAGTGTTTCATTAAATCTGATGCTTTTCTCTTTGATTATTGATTTTATCTTGTTTTTGTGGAATTTTAATTTTTCTTCAGAATAATTTTAAGGTTAATTTAAATAATGTCAATTCTTATTTTTGGTTAGATAATAATAAGAAAATAAGGTTTAGTACTTAATAGATCTTTTTTGAAATGATACTCTATACATTACTATACTTTCACAAAAATAAGTGCATTTATATAAAGTTGATAGTATTAATGTTAAAAATCATCAAACAATCACAATAAGTTTTTGACATGGTTTTAGGATTCTATAATATTAAAGAAAGTAAAAAAAATTAAGTTTGTCATTTATTTATTTAAATTTTTATTTAATTCAATATTTTGATGCTTAATTTTATTTTTAATTTCATCTTTTGGTTACTTGGTGTATAACCAAAAATAAGCCATTTGAATTTTGAAATTAAGAAAACACTTCTTTAAATAGTTATAGAATGAAATACATCATTTGTCTAAAAAAATCTAAAAACATGTTATGGAGATAGAGCACAATATGATGTTTAATTATATTAAGCCATCATTTATGGGGATGTAATCCAACATAGCTAGACGGTGGTTGCAAAAAATAAGTTTGAAATAAAGCTAAATATTATTTAGATGTTGCAACAATTTAACTTTATAGCTTTAATGGAATCTTTGAATTTGTAACTTTGTTCTCATTTTGTATTGCACTTAACTTTGTATATGGTCCTACATTGTAGTGGTATTATAGCTTGTGCTAAAGATTAATAAAATTATTATTTCTCTTTAAAACAATTTATATTATTTGATAGTTTACCTAATGAGGATTCTAAAGCACATATAGTCAACCTTTTAGAGATATGCAATAGTTTCAAAATCAAATAAGCAATTGACTACATACCATTAAGATTGTTTCCATTTTCATTAAGGGATTGTGAAAAATAATGTTAATGTCAATACGTGTAGCTCCTATAACCACTTGTGACAATTTAACAGAGAAATTCCTAGTAAGACATAAGAGAGATACATGGATGTACCTAGGAAGTTCCTAACTTATAGTTTTCACATTTGGTTGCAAATTAAAACATGTTACAATTCTTTGAACTAAATTAAACACACAAATGATAGATATAATAATGGGGGGAACTTAGTTCAACAAGGGTGATTTTTTTTATTTTCTCTCTTTAGAATTCGGTGCCTTTCTACTTTGGGTGATTTTCTGGTACATAAGCGAATAACTTTCCTATTTGGGAAGGCTTCATGGAAGCCTTTGTAGGAGGCAACAACATATTCTCCTCTTCTACCCCTAAGGTTGCAGAAGAAAACCACTTCCTACCTTTACAGGAAGCTAGGGATTTATTGAAGGAAAGCACTCTGAACAAGCATAATTTAGCTATTCTGGCAGAGGAAAAAACTTCCTAAAGGAATATGGTGGTTGCTTACATTTTAAGAAAGACTCCCAGATATTTCCAAAGCCGCTTTTTTCTATGGCATAGTCACCCAAACTGACATAAGATGGAATAAAGTTCTTCTCATTGAAGAGGATAACTTCTTGTTTAAATTTACTGATGTAGATATCATAAATAAGGTGATGGAATCTGGCCTTTGGCATATTGGTGGACAACTAATGTTCTTCCAAAAATGGGCACCTAGATTGAAGCTCGACAGATCTAGAATTAAAACAATTCCACTGTGGATCAATTTCCACAACATTCCACTTAAGTATTAGACCCTTAATAGTCTGAAAGTCGAGTAGGAAAAGGAGATAGCCCAAGGGTGTGGATACTTAACCTTTTAACTTTGATTATGATTTTTTGGAACATAAGGGGATTAAATGATTCCCATAAAATACATGTTGTTAAGGATTTAGTTTTGGAGAAAATCTTTTTTTTTTTTACGACTACTAGAGACTAGATTAAAAGTCCATAAGTTTCAAGAATCTATAAAGTTCTTAGGAAGGGAATGGTCTATTGGCTCACATTATGAACATTACTATAATTATCGCATGGTTTTTACTTTTTGATAAGAATAAAGTGTAGCTAGTTGTACATATAAGTTCAAATCATTTTGTTCACCTCTTCTACAAACTGGAGAACTCAAATCTATCTTTTGATGTAACATTTATCTAGATATCCAACTCTGAATTCCATAGAGTGAAGTTATGGAGGATATTCTTAACATCAGTCAATCAGTATGCAATATAGTTTTTAGTTCTAAAAGGAGAGCTTCAAGGTGAATGATTTGAGCTGTGATTAAGGTGTTAAGTATTGAAATCTTGGTAGAATTGTACACCACAAGGATCCTTCATTGGGGTGATCTCTATAATTTTGTATTAGTTTCCAATCCTTTGGAAAAAGATCCAACAGGTCACTTTTATCTTATTTATTAGAGACTTTAGTATACCTAACAAGATAGGCTTATTTTTTGTGATGGAGTCCCTTAGAAAAAGTTTTTTCTCAAGGAAATCAAGACCCTAAGATGTTTTAATTAAGGAGTAGAATTAGTAAAATTATGCATTTCATCTTGTGTTCTAAAACTACTGATGCAACACATATTACTAATTTATGTTTAAGAAAATAATTTGTTTGCATAGATTGCCTAGAATTATAGTTAGTAATAGAGATGTTAAGTTTTTAAGTCATTTTTGGCTTACTTTGTTGAATAAGAGATGTTAAGTTCTTAAGTCATTTTTAGTATACTTTATGGAATAAATTAAGAACTAAATTCTTATTTTCTACTGTTGCACATCCTCAAATAGATAGACAAATTGAAGTAATTAACAGGACGCTTACTACTTTGTTATGTGTTATCATTCAAAACAACTTGAAATGATGGGAGAACTTTTTGTAATATCTTGTGTTTGCATATAATAGGTCAATTCATTCTACCACCTCTTATTCTCCTTTTTAAATTGTTTACATATTTAATCCTTTAAGTCTTTTGGATATCTCACCTTTTCCTTCTAATGAACATGTTAATAATTATGGTAATTATAAGGCAAAAGTTTTTATGGATTTGAATAATAAGGTCCAAACTAATATAGAGTGAAAGAATAAATAATATATAAGGTAAGCTAATAATGGGAGTATAAAGGTTATTTTTAAAATTGAAGATGGGTTTAGGTTCATATATGTAAAGGGAGGTTTCTTACATAAAGGACATCTAAGCTTTAGCCTAGAGGAGATGGACATTTTCAAGTATTTTATTATTTAACAAAAATTTAATATGATCTTGTTACTACAATTCATAGTGATTAGAATCCTTATAACTTTGGTTCTAATTATTGGGTAGTTAGGGTCTAGGTTTTTTTCCATAATTTGAAAAAAATATTAAGGTTCTAATTTCTTATGATTTGGATTTTAAGTATTTTTCATCCTAAGGTTGGAATTAGGTTTACATGCAAATACTCTCCTAAGATACATCAACATCAAGAGTTCTATTACTACCACTCTTAAAGTTTGTCTCTCATTTCTTACAAATACCTCTCCTATTTATAAAATAATAAAAAGGTACCTTTGAAAGCACATGTTTGTTTGGATGGATATGTTTCTTTTTGAAACAATATGTCTTCTTGACGAGACTTGGCCCTTTGTAATATATAGCTTTCACTTTGAAATAATACTTCTTTTGTAAAAGCCCTTTCATAAAAGTTATTATTATCCAAAAGAAACTTCTTTAAAAATTAAATGAATTATAAAAAGGAACATAAACAATCTATTCCACAATTCAAGCTTATTCTTTTGGATAAATACCTTATAATATCAAGCAACTTTAATATTTTAGAACTTGTTTTTCATTATTCCAATTTAGTTTAAGGTAAGAATATGAAGCTTAATAACAATAAAGATAAAAGATAAAAGAAATCATTCACAATTTGGCTCTCCATCTTATTCACTTGAATCTTAATAGAGTCCCCTTTTTTTTTTGGAAAATTGTTCTATTATTATCTCAAGGCGCTTTAATTTGACTTTGTAATGATTTTTTTCTAATACCAAAAGTTTCCTTTCTATTCTCATAAAACCTAAAAAATTAAAAGTGTTTGCACTAATATAGGTCTAACACGAACCTATATTTTTAAAATCTAAAAAAAGCATATTTTATATTAAAAAGTACTGCTAATATAGGTCCCTAATATAGAATGGTTTTAGATTGAATACCTTTAAAATTCCATGACATACAAAATAGATCCATGTTTATGTACATAGATTCCATGTTACTTTAATTTGTACAATATTGCTTCACTTTGCCTTAAATTTTCCTAAATTTGATTTTTTTTAGTTGAGATCTAAAATAGGACCTAAAAAGAAAATATAAACTAAATTAAGTATCAAATCTTATATAAATCATCCAAATAAAAGAAAATTTATCTCAAAATCATGCTAAGAGCCTAGACAATTTAGAACTTACCAAATTCCTTTACACATAAGTATTTGTTTGCCCTTGAGAAAATTAATCTCACACTGTTAACTTAAATAGGCAAAAATTTTGAGAAAGAATTTAACAAATCAATTGGATTAACTAAGACTCTCTATTATTCATTCAATTATAAATTCAATTGATTTGTTAGGCAATTAGCTGCTTACATCAAGTTATAAATCAATTCAATTTAAATCCACATTTCTTTAAACTTTAAATCAGTTTATAAAATTCAACTAATATATAAATTTAACATATATGAGAAGCACGCATCAATTCTAAAATATCTTCATACTTCATATTGATAGAACAACAAAACACTAGCCATAAATTAATAAAGGAGCTTTATAAAGGCTTTTTTGAAAAGTCATCCAATCCTTTAATGCTAGAGTAACTACCTTGTTATGAATACTCCTGGTTATGAAATTAGGTTATTGTTTTGAATGGCCACTAGCACCACTATTTAACTTTAACTTTTTTACTTGGTTTGAAGCTAATTGATTGAATTTATTTTATGCTCACTTATTTACGCATTTTTGTGGGATGATAAAATTTTTAAAAAATAATTGAGTTATAACTCAATTGTCTGTCCACATCATACAAAAAGTATTATATTACAAATTAAGTATCCATTTTTTAAATTAATGAAGCAAACTAAAATTAAATTAATCATTAATACTTATAACTATTTGCATAAACAAATTAAATCTCAAAACAACCATACCTATAATGAATTAACTTAATTAATTTTCTTTCAAAGTTAAAAACTTTTCTAGAATTATTCCATATTAGGCTAATTATATCCAAATTAATAAGAATAACAAATTAATTCCCTTTTGCATAATTAAGTTGTACATGATCCTTAATGTACAAACATATAAGAACAATGAGAAAATAGAAAATAAGGGAAAAGAAAAGAATTAAGATAACTAGTACTCCTTTGACAATAAAAGGCTTTATAACTATTTGAAAAGTATGAACTAGTGATGGATATCACAATCCAAAAGTAAAAGAATATTAAAAAACACTTAAATCTATGACATAAAAACTACTTTTAACTAAGAACACATGTAACGAAAATGAATATTAAGGAAAAACATACTAAAAACTATTACTAAGGATATGTAAAGTTACCAAATAGAAATAAACATACTTAAAACATTATGCTACCTCCCAATAAGCACTTTTCTAAGAGTCCTCTAGGTAGAATCCTTACTTAATACTAATATATAGGATTATTAGCCTCTAATATATATGATATACTTTAATAAAATGGGGTTATCCATCTCCTTTTCTTCACCTTGCTTAATATAAAGTCTTTAATTGATCCTTTGTGATAATTCCATGCATAACATAAGAAACTTTAGCACTAATTGATTATGTATTAAAAAAAGTATCATCTTTATGAATAGGGATGTCTCATGGCTTCAGAAATCTTAGAACCTACTTTCTTATCCCCTGAGGATTAATTTTGCATCATGCACATCTTTGATATCTTTAATAGTAGCTAGGAAAGTTCTTCCTAAGATTAAGGGAACTTTTCCATCATCCTTCATATCCATAATAATGAATTCCAAATGAAAGATAAAATTATCAACCGTAACTAAAATAACTTTTGTAATGCCCCTAAGATACTTAATTGTACTATTTGTTGATTGAATGCTCATCCTAGTTAGTTTAAGTTCACTTAACCCTAATTTCTTAAACATTTCATACACCATCAAATTAATACTAGCACCTAAGTCTACTAGTTCCCTTTTAATTGAAATTTTCTATTAGCAAAAGGAATAGTAAAACTTTGGGATCTTTGATTTTTTGGGGTAGACTGTATAACAAGATGGTGGAGCACTCCTTACAAGAAGTATCCACTGACAACTCCTTGATTCTTTTTTTGTTAGAAAGGAGATCTTTTAAGAACTTGTCATACTTTGACATTTGCAAAGGAGATTTTAAAAGAAGAATGCTAAGATGTAATTGTTTAAAAAGGTCTAAAAATTTTGCAAAATTTTCCAATCTATCTTTATTAAGTCTACTCGAGTATGGAATTTTTCGTTGGTAGACTTTGACCTCTCTCTTTTTTCTCTTTCTCTTTCTTCTTCTTTTCTTTCTATTTGTATTTAGCTTTTACCTCCTTTTCCACTCCTTAAAGTAACCATATTTACTTTCTTCCTCAAGTTTGGCTCAATGTTACTAAGCAAAGTACTGAACTACTTTTTGAAGACAATATGGCTTTCTAAATTACAGATGGAGGCTTAATGATTTAGAAGAGATACTTTGATCCTTTAGAAGTGAGCTTTAGATGCAATAAAGAATTTTTTCATAAGCTCCTGAAGACTTGGCTTCCTTTCTAACTACTATTTTGTTGAAATCTGAGTGAAGTCCTTCCCTTTATAACCTTGATTATTCCATTAAAAAACTAACGAAGTTTCTCTACCCTAAATTCTAGGTATTACTATAGACTTATTTTTAACCCAATTACCTATAAGATTAACCTACTTGGTTATTTTTCCTATATTTTTAGGTGCGTAACATTTCTAGTTAAGGTTGCACCACCTTAAATATCACAATGCATTACTTATGTTATTTAAGCTGCCAAACTTATAATATTAATCTTCTTGATCAAAGCTTCGAACTTTTTTTGTAATGTTGGTTTTTGCTTTATTTTATGCTATGTTGTAAGTATACGAGTTGTAAGCTGTAATATAACCGATATGGATCCCACAAGGATTGAATATTGTTAGATAACAATTTGAATAGCACTTTGTTTAAGGTAACCGAAAGATTTAACTAACTAAGAATTAAAATAAACTAATAAAACTTGATAAATGAATAATAAAGTAACAATAAAATCAAAGTTACTCAATAATGGAAACTTAGGATTATTCCATCCTTGATTTGTCTTCCATTTTCCTACTAATTCAACTATGTTTGAGCCTAGATGTCTAAAGGTTTTGATTACTCTTTCTCGATATCTAATCAAGTAATTCTAATTTAAATACATAGAATTTGAGTTGCAATCTCTAAATTTCTCAAAACTACTTCTAATTAAATTAGAATTGAAGCAATCTTAAAGATAATTAACTCATAATTAAGATCTCTCTTTAATTGCTTATTAACTTGATATTTATAAGTATATTAAGATACCAACTCTTATTATTTTAATACAAAAAACTTAATTGAATCTCTTGATTCAAATAAATTATAAACACAAAAAATATCAAAAATTGATTGAATTGGATTAGGTCAATGTTAAATTTACTGCAAGTACACGACATAGCTATATCTAGCATAGACAAGTATAGGTTGATCCCATAAAGACTGTAACAACAAGTAGTTACCATTTTTCTATTATCTAACCTAAGGATCATATTTTAGATTTTAATTAAAAATTAAACTAACAAATAAACTAATATTAAACAATAATGATCACAAGACAGAGGAAAGTAAGGATGGAAAAAATGCCTAGCCTGGGGTCAATGGGTTTGATTTGCTCAAACCGGCCTAGGGGCAAGGCCACGAGCCAGCTCAGTATGGCCTGAAAAAAATCAGCTCGGAGTGATTGATCCAAACAACAGGACGTCATTTTGTTTGCTACAAAACAGCGTCGTTTTGTTTGTGAGCAAAGGAAGCAGTCTGGCTCTGGAAGTTC
>JANIJH010000005.1:54950571-54960852 GCA_024520975.1 Erythroxylum areolatum
GGACTTTATCATATACATCTAAACATGTATAAGATAAAGAATGCCTTTAAATAATTTGTCACTAAACTACAACCAAAGTGATTGGCTGTAGGGCATAAACCAACAAATATCTAGTCTCAATTTTACCCATATAAAAAGTGGTATCAAAGTAAGGAGCAAAATAACTTTTTATGAAAAATGGTGGGAGTAAACATAGAATATGTGAGAAAAAGCTTAACTTTGTTAGAGAAATTTCATGGGCTAATTTTAAAAGTAGGATGTTTTATGACTATTCAATTGGAAAGGATAAATGAGGCATTGGATAACATCTAAAAGGGCTAGATGATTATGCCAGGGAAGTCAACAAGTGTGTTGAGATGATGGAGGACACATTAGCACTCCTTCTAACAAATATTTTAAAAAATAATGGTGCAAATTAGATAAAAATTCCAAATTTGATGTATTTTGATGATGTCCCATATGCCAAGACACTTAAGAACCTTTTTCAATGATATGCAATAACATTTTGATATTGTAAAAATTGTAGAAAAAATAACCTCATATTGATCAGTATGTACTTAGTTGGTGATACCAAGTTATGATGACATGATTGGGCGGATAATCAAATGATGGTTATCTTTAAAGAGCAATTTTTTCATGTTAAAGCTCCTGAATAGTAAGAGAAACCTTATAAAATTTATTACTTGACAAAAAATCTTTAATTATTTTAGGACATTCAATTCACTCATACTAGACATAAAAATATGTTAGAGGCAAATATGCTCATCAATTTTTTGTTTGGAGTTCAATCTTAGGTACAAATTAAGCTATAAAGGTAAAGTGTCCAGGTCCTACTTAAAACCATTACAATGACTGATAGATTAGTGGACTTAAGACCAAGAGAAAAAAGAAGAAGAAAATTTTCTAATTGCAATATGAATGGCAAGTCAAATAGGGAAAATTATATTAAATTATTAGAGAAAGGTAAGAACAGATAAGCTCCTTAAAATTTTGTTCTTGAGAATGATACTTGTTTCATATGCAGTGGACTAACCTGTACAAGTGATTGCCCAAAGAAGACCAAATTAAATGCAATGTTTTCTTAAAGGAAGATAATACTGAGTTTCCTAAAGTCAATATATTGGTGGAGAATAAACCATCCAAAAGTGGCACTTATGGACCAATTAACAAATAGTCATGCATGCTAGAATGTAAAGGAAGTTGTGGCCATTGAACGTTGAAAAAAATTATAGTAGTATTGTTCACACTTGTTTCGATGAATAATAGATATTGAAAAATATGTAGTCCTAACTGTTGATTGTAGTAAAGTCTTAAATGACTTAAAGAAGAATGGATTGATTTAGATTATTTGATCCATTTGTGGGAACCAAAATGTTATTAGCTAGTGAAGTTCTTTTGGAAATAGGTGTTGCTTGGATAAACTAATTTGTAGCGATAATATGGATGGGAGACCCTATGTATTACTTATTGCTCCAACATGTTTTTTTAATCTTTTTGCAGAGTGAAAAAGAATTTCTTAAGGAACTTTGAAAGTGAATTACAAGGCAAAATATGATGGATAGTTTCAAAAAATCTTCTACCGAAGAGAATGTTGAATTTCTTTTATTTAAGGAGGTTTATGAGATCCTTTTTTTTTTTGACAATTTGGTTGAAAAAAATTTACTCAACTATAATTGGGTGATGGTGGAGTCTTTTAGTAAGAAAGTTATGTAAGATAGGTCACCTAGAATGTTGTAAGGAGTGGATATTTTATATTTTAATGGAAAGACAACACATAGTTGCTTGGTGGCATTTGAGCACTTTTTTTAAGAAAATGAATTAAGTTAGATTTAAACTTCCTAGCAAGGAGCACTGAAATAAAAGGAGGGAAATAAAATGACTAAAATGCCTCTATATAAAAAAATTAAATGGTTAAAATTATTATAAGAGACATCATAAAGGAAGTTCATGGCTTCACGTTTGATTAAGATAACTAACCCCAAAAACTTGTACTATTAACTATAAGAGGTTGAAGGCAAGTTCTAGCTAAGTTTGGGCTAATCATCTAACCTTAAATAAGCTTTTTGAGTGACAATAACCTCCCTAATGTAATTGAGGATGGATTTAAGAATAGTTAGAGCATCCTTTTCCACATATTGAAAGATTGTGCTTTTTTTTACTCTCCAAATGTCATATGCATCATAGCTCAATCAAAGTTTAAAGATAGTTACATCATTTTTGTTCTAGTAATTGACTCTTAAGGACTAACTTATCACTTGAGTCTATATCTTTCCTAATAATGTAAAAAGGTTCAAAATTTGATGTTAAATGATGTTTGTTTAAGTACATTAGAAGCATAAATGATCTAAGTTTTTAGGCATGATTTGTTACAATTTATATAAACCATTACCATTAATCTTATCCATGATTTTAAGACTTTTTTTTTATTTTGAGATCCAGTTAGAGGATTAAAGAATCTTTAGGAAAATTTCTATTGAACCAAACCAATTTCCTTCGAGGGATAAAAAGATTAGGAGTTTTGAAAAGAGCTAGGTAAGAGCTTTTTGTAAATCTTTTCGAGTTATGTCGTAACTAAATGGTTGATTTTTCTTTGCTTGACTTTATGATTATAGTCATGGACTAAATTTATAATTTTTAAGAAGCCTATATAGTCACAATTCGTGATTATCACTTTAATTTTTGGCTTAGCTAGAATAGACTGTTGGAGATAGTTGAATTCATAAAGCAAATGGATAGGTCTCATATTGTTCCAGTGAACCTAGATATAGTGATAGGGCTACCCAAGTATTTGAAAGGTGACTTTTGAAGTTTAAGGCTTAAAATATTGAACAAATACTATGCTATAACACTGAAGTTAGTAAAAATGTATAATTGGTTCTTAGAATTATCGACTTTGAGACCTAAAAGGTTTGAGAAGTGGTTGAGTGATTTCATGAGGATACGAATAACAAGTTTGTCCACTCTACAAAACAAGATTAGATCATTAGCAAAAGACAAGTTAAAAAGTTTCAAAGTCTTGTATTTATTGTGAAGTTTGAAAAGCATACTTTAGCTAATATTGTGGGACATAAGTTGAGCTAAAACCTCAATGTACAAAGTAAAGATATAAGGTAATAGAGAATCTCTTTTTATTTATTCAATGTATAAAGTGAAGACATAAGGTATTAGAGGATCTCTTTTTATTTATACCTTTGGTTCCTATAAAAACATATATAGGCTCTCCATTAATAATGATACTATAAACTAGAGTAAAGATGAACTAATTGGTCTATTATGTGAACATTTTCCGAATCCAAAAGCTTGAAAAGAATTCACAATAAAATTCTAGCTTGTAAAATAAAAAAATTTATAAAAATTTGATCTTTATAGAGCATCTTGTGATTTATTTCTTACAATGATATGATTTAAAAAGCTTTAGAGCAATCAGAATATTATCTTTGATGCTTCTTCCAAGTATGAATAATGCACCTTGTGAGGTATTAATTATCCATTTCAACATAATCTTTAATATGGAAGCAAAGATCTTTGAAATGACCTTATAGATAGTGTTGCAATAAGTTATGAGTATGTAGTCTTGGAATCATGAGTGGCCGGGAATTTTAGGGAAAAGAAAAAAATTCTTGTTCATTTCATTAAACATTTTCCTTAAACAAAAAAATTCATGTTTTATCTTGATGACCTGATTTCTTAGCAAACCATAAGACTTTTGGTAGAAAAAAACATTGAATCCATCATGTTCACATACCTTATTGTTAGTCCAAATCTCACCTTATTTGTATGGTGGACTAGGAAAGTGATGATTATTTTAGATATTTATCTGGCATTTATTTGTTTATTTAGTTTTGTTGACTATGATGGTTAGTGCAACCACCATCCCTTTCAATTGTTGTTCAACATCAAAAATATCTCTAAAGTATTTAGAGTGTAAAGATAAGTTTATATAATTTAAATATGCTAAGTGGGCAATGAAAAAAAAAAGATTATGTACATGAATCAAAGTCCTACTCTGTCAGTATTTTTTTCTTGAAAAAGTAAAATTTTATAATGTGGAGAAAGTATTCGATGAAAGTTCGTCTATAAATTGTTTAACAAAATATCTTACTAAGTTTATTTATTCTTATACATATGACATAATCAGTCAAAAGAACTACTATTATCCTTAACAAAGTCACAAAATAGGTGGTTTATAGTTTTACTGCTTCTTTTGCTTGGCAAAACTAGGATGTTGATTTAAGTTGGTTATAAGAGGTCCACAGTTCCACAACTCCCTCACATTTGGCTTTTTGGTAAAATATTTTTAACTTGATCAATTCTTCCCTAGTTAAGAGCAATTTTGATTTAAGAAACCAATTGCATTAATGAAAAGAGTCAATCCATTGTTCTTAAGTTTTGAGCGTTGGCTATTATGAATAACTTGGACATATATATGGTTTTCAATTTTTAGCTACTTTTCACACTTGAAATTTTATAATCTCTTATTTACTGCTATATTTGGGTCTAGGAAGTCGATGATATATGCTTGCCTTTATTCGTTGATAGTAGGGATTTGATAAAATTTGTTGGTAATATTTAATAGGTAGGAGAAATGGATTCCAGTATCAAGCAATCTTTGGTTGTGAAAGTGATAGGTAGGATTAGATCAAGGGGACAAGTGACTCAGGTGAAAGCCAAGTTTCTTGATGATCAGAGCAGTTTCATCATGAGGAATGTTACGGGTCCTATAAGGGAAGGAGACGTGCTCACATTTCTTGAATTCGAAAGAGAGGCTAGGAGGCTCCAGTGAAAAGAATGAACCTATGATCCTCAGTCGTCCTTTTGTGGTATTTACAATAGTATATTGATTTTCTTTTGTTTTCTTTTTTTTTTGTTCTCAAGAATGTGAATAAACGGTCTCTTGAAATCTTTCAATAAGTTCATTTTGCTTGTTAGAACATAATATAATTATATTCTTTATAATGTACAATATTATGTATCCTCTTCTCTCTCCATCAAGCATGTATTGCTCTCGTAGTTTCTATTACAATATTCTGTTATGATCCTTTTGTACTAATGTACTGCATTATACTCTATATATAATAAGAGAACTTGAGCACAGAATGCGTGTCTCAGTATATTCATTCACCATTCTAACTTTTCTATCTTGGTATTAGAGCTTCTTTTTCACCATGTCAGTTTTGTCTATAACTTCTGATTCTATTGGGTCCTCTTCCTCAGCTCTAAAAACATATACTCTGTTTAGCTCCTCTAGCCAAACCACTGCGATTAAGCTAGATCATAGTTACTATTTAGTTTAGGAATCTGTGGTACTGCCTCTGATTGAGGGTAACAAATTATAATCTCATATTGATGGCACGACTTGTGTCCCACCTCGTCTCATCCCTGATGGTGCAGAAACCAAAGTGAATCCCGACTTTAAGGATTGGTACTCTATTAATTGTTTGCTTGTGGGATGGTTGAGAAATACTATAACTCAAGACATTGGTGCTCAGCTCCTCCATTGTCGAACAACTCAGGACCTGTGGAATGGAGCACATGCACTTTCTTATGCCTCGACTAAAGCTCGTATAATGGTTTACAAGACGGAGCTTCATCAAACTCGTAAAAACGGTATGAAAATGGAAGAATATCTTACTAAGATGAAGAACATTGCAGATCAACTTGCTCTTATCAGTGCACCTATGATCATCGAAGATCTTATCCTTTACACCATGAATGGACTTGATATTGAATACAATGCAATAATAGTGGATCAACTTAATTTCACTTAGGTTGAACATCAAGCTTCCTTGCTAGCTTTTAAAAGTTGTCTGGATCAACTCAATCAGTTTTCATCATTGAGTATTCAAACTACTGTTCATATTGCTCAACATGAAGATGCTCAACCTGATGTTGAGCATCGCTCCTTTGAATCAAGATCTGGACGAGGTGGCTAGCATTTTTCCCGTGGTTCACATGATGGTCGTTCGTGGTCACCGTTGGGGTAATAGAAATGGTAGTCATCCATTATGCGATCTCTGCCAGCATCCAGGTCATGTATTAGCAAATTGTTATCATAAGTATGATCGTTCTTTTCAACCACCGTTTAGATATGGTCGTTCCTTTGAAAGATACTCTCCACAAGCTCTTTATGTGTCTCCCTACTCAGTATCAGATCCTACTTGGTATATGGATAGTAGAGCTAACTATCATACAACCCCTCATTCCGATCAACTTGAACATGTCACTTTAGTGGTTAAGTCTTATCTTCTTACAAATACTGGAGAAAAGAATCGTATCATGGCCATAGGGTCTGCTATTTTTTCTTTTCCTCGTTGTCATTCTAAACTTCTTCTTAAGGATGTGTTATTTATTCCTACTACTTTTAAAAACCTTATGAGTGTGAACAAACTTGTTGAAGATAACTTTGTTGATGTTCAGTTTACTAATACCGGTTGCACTGTGAAGGACAAGATAATGGGGCGACTATTGATCCAAAGGACACCTAAGCAAGGAATGTATCCTATGAATAGCAAGATTAAGTGTCAGCCTCAAATTCATGTTGCACAGTTCATCGACACAAAGGATGATTTTATCAAATGGCATCACAAGTTAGGACATCCAAGTCATAGAATTCTGAAACAAATTATGAAAAATTGCAATGTGAATTTCCCAGTCAACGAAAAATATATATGCGAGGCTTGTCAATTTGGAAAAACAAAACAATTACCTTTTTCTAATTCTACTTCACATGCTTTTGCACCTTTGGAATTGATCCATACTAATTTATGAGGACCTTCTCCTATTTAATCTACAAGTGGTCATCAGTATTACATTCATTTCTTGAATGATTTCAGTCGATATACTTGGTTTTATCCATTAAAACATAAAGACAATGCTATTAGTGCCTTTAACCATTTTCGAGCCTTAATTGAAAATCAATTCAATACACGTATTAAAGTTGTTCAATGTGATAATGGTTTAGAATATAAGCCTCTTATATCTATTGCACAAGCTGCTAGAATTAATCTTAGATTCACCTGTCCATAAACTTCTTCTTAAAATGGACGAGCAGAGAGAAAACACAAACATATAGTAGAAATAGATTTGACCTTGTTAGCGTAAACAAGAATGCCCCTTGTTTACTGGGTTGATGCTTTTCAAGTTGCTGTTTATCTGATCAATAGACTTCCCACTTCGGTTCTGGAAGGCGCATCACGCCTGTTCAATTTATTTAAACCAGAACTAGATTATAAGATTATATACCCATTTGGATGTGCTGCTACCCGTGTTTAAAACCATGCAACAATCATAAGTTTCAATTTCATAGCCAAAAATGTGTCTACCTTGGGTTTGCATCTCAACAGAAAGGCCATAAATGCTTGAGTGCTTCTGGAAAAATTTTTATATCAAGACATGTTGTAATTGATCCTTCTTTGTTTCCCTTTACCACATTTTTTTTAATCATTAAGTTAAATCGTCTAAAACAAATGGTGGAGTGCCACTCATGCACCATTCAAACTTGTCTCTATAGTCTACCTCATCTCAAGGACAAGAAGTGACCATCCTTGACACTTCACTTGCTCATTATGATAATTCACCTAGGAATAACTCTCTGCCTCAAGACATTTCACCTATCATTAATCCAACAGATTTTTCCTCAACAAATTGACCTGATGCTCTTTCCTCTTCAAAAGCTCAAGTGTCTCCATCACACCAACTCAATCAACACCCAATGACAACAAAGGCCAAGGATGGTCTTTTCAAGCCTAAATATCCCTTCATTGGACTTCTTCATTCAGAAGACCCAACTTCTTTGTCACGAATAGCTAAACCAATTTCTACCAAAGATGTACTTGTGTCTTCTCACTAGCGGCAAGAAATGGTGGATGAATTCGATGCCTTACAATGAAACAGAACATGGATTTTGGTTCCATACAATGGTACACAACAACTAATTGATTGTAAGTGGGTGTTCAAAACTAAGTTTAAAGCTGATGGATCTATTATGAAACACAAAGCTCGGTTGGTGACGAAGGGTTTCCAACGGGCTGCCGAAATTGACTATGGTGAAACATTCAATCCTATGATCAAACCTACCACCATCCGTGTTGTACTGACAATTGTTGTTACCTTTCGGTGGGAAATACGACAGCTTAATGTGAATAATGCATTTTTAAATGACTTTCTTCAAGAAGATGTTTATATGCGACAACCTAAGGGCTTGCTTGATTAGCAATAAGCTAATCACGTATGTAAGTTAGTTAAAGCTATTTATGGTTTAAAGTAGGCACCTCGAGCCTAGATTGATCGCCTATGTCTCACCTTATTACAGTGGGGTTTTAAAAATGACAAGAGCGATATCTCTCTGTTCTTGCTTCAAACGGGTAATCCCACTGTGTTTGTATTGATTTATGTTGACAACATTCTAATCACTGGAAATAACTCTACATATCTAAAATCCTTTGTACGAAGACTAAATGCACTATTCTCTCTCAAGGATTTAAGACCTTTATATTATTTCCTTGGACTTAAAATTTACAGAGATAGTTCAAGTATGTACGTGAATCAAGGAAAGTATATCCTTGACTTGTTAAAGAAACATGCTGGATTGTGCGTCTATGCCTACTCTAATGATCACTGGCTGATAATTCTCATTGATTGATGGAGAACTTATGCCAGATCCTACTTTGTATCGTCAAGCTATAAGTTCTCTTCAATATTTAACTACTACTTGTCTAGATATTGCAGTCTCTGTAAATAAACTCAGCCAACAACCATCCATTTTCAAGCTATTAAACGTATTTTATGTTATCTCAAAGGCACCTCCAAATATGGACTTCATCTAAAACCATTCCCTTCACTTCAGTTGATGGCTTACATAGATGCAAACTAGGCTACAGATATAGATGATCGAAAATTAATGACAAGATTATGTGTGTATCTTAGAGGTACATTAGTATTGTGGTCTTCACGAAAGCAACGAATAGTCTCTCGATCAAGTATAGAATTCGAATACAGGGCATTGGCTGATAACGGTGCTGAGGTTAAATGGTTAAGTTCACTATTATCTAAGCTAAGTCTTTTCCTCCGACGACCCTCTATAATGTGATGTGATAATATGAGTACAGGAGCACTAGCTGCCAATCTAGTTCAACATGCTTGTAGTAAACATATAGAATTGATGTTCATTTTATCCGAGATTTAGTATTGTCTAACTCCATTGATGTCAGATATGTTTCTTCTTCTCATCAAGTAGCTGATGTTTAACCAAAGCCTTGACTCACTCTCAGTTTCTATTTTTAAGGAACAAACTCGAGTTGTTCATCACACTCTTTCGTTTGAAGGGGAATGTTATAACATAATAGAATTATATTCTTTATCATGTACAATATTCTGTATCCTCTTCTCTCTCCATCAGATGTGTATTGCTCTCATAATTTCTGTTACGATATTCTGTTATGATCCTTCTGTACTACTGTACTGCATTCTATTCTATATATAATAAGAGAACCTGTGCACAAAATACGTGTCTCAGTATATTCATTCACCACTCTAGCTTTTCTATTTTTGCTTCCTGAAACTTTTCTACCATCTTTTTGAGATTTTGGGGAATGGAATTGATAAACATGTTTGTTGCTTTTTGTTGTTTGTACCGAGTAGCTAAGTTGAGTTAGATGCCAAAGGATTGAGTATTGCTACTAAAATGAATTGGCATATGGCATCGCTAAGTCATGCTTGGTATGTGTATTGCTTGAATTTTCTGTTGTTGAAGGATACAGCTTGTCTTGTTAAACATCTGTTCTGGTTGGAAGAACTTTGATACTTCTCATTGTCGATTGTTGAATATGAATTCCTAGTATAACACCCTAATATAAACCAGATAATCTCAATTTATCAAAAATAGATTAGAAACGGATAATCTCAGGGGCTGTTTGTTTCTTTTTTTTTTCTTTTTTTGTTGACGTTTTTATAAAAAGAAAAACAGGTACGTAAAACGTGTTTGGCTTATTATGTTGTGACTTTTTTTATTTCTGAAAATAAAAAAACTACAACAATTTTACATAAACCAAAAAACATCGTTTCTCTGAATTTTGACATGTTTTCTTCGACGGAAAACCAACATATCTCTGCTTTCTATCTTGAAAAAAATTTAAAAATAATAATAATAAAAGTAAAAATTTATAATAATAATAATAATAATAAGATAATTAATTTGGTATAATACAATTAATAATAAAAATAATAATATTAATAGTATTAAAAATAGTAAGTAGAAAATTTATAACAATAATTAATAATATT
>JANIJH010000005.1:54976055-54999128 GCA_024520975.1 Erythroxylum areolatum
ATATAATTTATTCATTAATTAAAATATTTTAATTAATATTCATTCATTAATTAAAATATTTTAATTAATTAATGAATTATATTTTAATTAATTATATTATTGTTAATTAATTATTAATAATATTTTAATTAATAGTCTTTGGAATCTAATCAAATGAAGCACAAGAGAGTGAAAAGTGAAGTAGTCCAAATAATGAAAAAGCAAAAGAGCAAGATACTACCTCAAGCTTCAATGTAATTGAATTCCTATACTTAGAGGAGTGAATTCAATTTATAAAAAAAATGGGTTTTAATTACATATATAAATTGAATTCATCCCATTTTTATGTTTTCAAACAGCTGAATTGAATTCAATTCAGCCCTTTCTAAACGGACTGGTAGTGTCCCTCTCTCTCTCTCTCTCTCTCTCTCACGCACACGCACGCACGCATGCACGCACACGCACGCACACGCGCGCGCACACACACACACGTAGCAGGAAAAGACCTAAGGCCTTGAAAATGGGGAAGAAGAAGAAGAAAAAGCTGAAATTAGCAATGAAGAAAAAGCTTCTAAAAGGTCAGGTGCTAGTGAATACTAAATAATTATTCAAGGTACAATGAAATTTTGTTGGGAATAATCTTACTTTTTGATTATTTCTCACGCAGGGCTTAGCTTTCAGATCTGCCGGAAGTTGATGACTAATCCCATAATCATCCCTTGCGCGTTCAATTTTTGCAAGACATGCTTTGAGGGTGTTTTTGCTGGTAAAAGTCTTGTTAGACGTAGGGCATGCGAAGGAAGTACGAAGTTTAAGAGCTAGGAAAGATGTTATGAAATGTCCTGCATGTACAAATGACATAGCTGATTTTTTTTCAGAATCCACAGCTCCTGTGATTAATCAACCAATTATGTTTTCAACTCGTTAGTGTTGCTTTCCTTGAATGTATCAATAACATCCTTCTTGTTGCATTAACTTAAATTAATGGGCAACTCATGAACTCCATTTTCATGACAGGTTAATACACAGTTGATGCATGTTATTGAATCACTGAAGAAGGAAAGAGCGAAGAAAGAAGAATACGAGGGTTCTGGTGAGGAAAGCAACGCCACTCAGAAGACAGCAAACACTACTACTGATACTGATGATTCCGATGAAAGCTGTACGATGCTGGTAGATGATAATTTGATGGATGAAATGGAATCCAAATCCAACCAAAAAATGCAAAAGCAGGAACCAAAAGGTGTTCATGACATGCCAACTGTGGAAGGGAAGAAGGGTTTCCATTTTTTTCAAACCTATTGGTTCTGACAGCTGATTGAAGAGTGGATCATTCGAACTCAACATTTCCTTTTTTTTTTCCACTTTGAACATCTATTTTGAAAATTATGATATTGACAAAATTTCCTCTTTTTTTCTCCACATCCATATTCCTGGGATTTGATGACTAGAAGCAAAGTAATGTTCATTTATTTACCTTCTCAATGGAGAAGCTACAGTAAAAAGCATTGCCCTTAATCTACCAAACTAAATAGTTTAAACTCTCTTTACAGGGGATGGCCAGGAAAAATTGTACACAAGTGGCCATCTCTCAAAAGATTGAAACAGAGAAATGAACTTAAAAGTGTTATCTTCTGTTGCTCAAGTTTCTCCAGCAAGGAAAGGGCGTCGAACATGAAAATCGACTTTTCTCCAATGCCATCTTAATCAAAGGCAAAATTTCCGGAACATGCTTCAGAGGATGCCTATAAATTAGAGATGATAAGGTTGGAATTTCAACAATTTCCATCAGCTCTTAAAATACCCTTTAACCGCAAATTGGAGAAGACGAATGCCAAACAAACATATCAATGTTTAAACAGCGAAACCCGTACCTTAATTACGTAGAGGACCATCCACGAAGCTGATTAGTCTGATCATCCATCAGCCTGTAATGTTTTGAAATGTAGCTCATTAAACCAGGGTACAATCATCATAGCCGACCAGATTGAGAAGCTTCTGGCGTCTTTTAGTCTTCTCTAAGTTCATGAGCAACGATTCAACTTCATTGGCCTTGATCGCAGCGATAAATCCTAAGGACGCCCCAGCCAACAGTGACAGTAGATGCTATGGACACGAAGCAGCTAGGCAATCCCAAACGTTGTCTAAGGTCTTCTGTCCCACTAACCCTGGCCTATTCTGTGCCACAACAAAACGTCTACATTTTCGTTTTATTTAAACCAATGTCGCTCTTCTCGGCTTCACGCTCACCTAATCCAAGCCAACGCTGGTTTCTTCTTTTGATTTTGCTTTCCGCTTTACTTCTTCCATCTTCTACTCTTTCTCTCCGTCAACTACTCACATACGGTTTGCAACTATTTGCCAACAAGAACAAGATCTCTTAAAGCCTCGACAGCGAGTTCATGATGTCTTTGTGATCCAAGTCGTTTGAATGGCGGCATTGTGATTTAGCAATTTAGGTTACTCTGTCTCCGTACTCTGGGATTTTAAGGCTTGATTTGCTCTTTAAGCAAACAGGAGCTTTGAAGACTTTTGAGGATTTGGAGATCTAGGTTTTGGTTGATTGGAGACAGGTAGCTCGCATGTGCTTTGAGGCATTCCTTCTCCTCAATACACCGGCTTCACGAACCTCCTCCTTTTAATTCTGCCCCTAAGGTTTTCATCTATAAAGTTGGTACCCCGAAGACTTACCTTCTCCACTTAGACCCGTAAATGAGTTGCTTGAGACCTCAGGCGCTGCTTCATTTCCTTATGACTTTCATCAATAAAGGCCCACACTCTCTCTGTCTTCCTTTGTTCCATATTCGCTACGTCCTACGCAGGTAGTGTAACTAAAGTGTCCCCACACTTGCATTAAATACTCAATCCTTTCTCCTTTTCAAGCTTCACACTCACTTTAGTGGTTCTCTGTAAGTTGTTCGTTTATCTCTTCTCCATGTCCCAAGAAGCTTTTCCTTTATTCATCTTCGATTCTCCTTTCTGCTTTATTTAAATCTTTTTTTTTTTTTGAGAGTTGACCCTTCTGTTTACGAGTGCTCAACTTGTTAAAACTCTTCCCAGTATGTTCTATGTTCTTTTTGATTAATTTTACTAATCTTTATGGAATGTAGTCTAGTCTGTAGTAAATGTTTATTTCTTTATTATTCTCGTCTTTGTTTGTTGATTGGAGTGTTTGAGTTCGCTAAACGCGTCGAGTTCTTTCTTTAGTTACATACTCTTAGTTTGTTGGTGTTAGCCGAAGACTATTCTTGGCTTGCTTTGTTGCTTACAAGGATTTGCCTCATTGTTTGTTTCTGAGTTGTTTTGCTTTTCCAACTTGATCGATTTCTGGTAACTATGTAATCATCACCAAGTTGATATATTACGGGTTTAAATAAATAAATCGACTTGTTTATTGGCGTGACTTTGGAGAATATAGTTTTCCTGATTATGTTATGAGTTATGAATTTGTGTTTCTGCTAAATAAGAAATGTGATGTATATGTAACCTTATCAGCAGCTTTGTTTGGTTAATTAAGTTATACTCATCATATGAATTTGTCTCATTCTGGTTGAAGGTGAACTGCAGCTGTCTTTTGTTTAGGTACAGCGGAAGGACAACATGGGTAATAATGGTGGAGAAGGTGTTCTGAGGCCTTATGGACATCCTCCTATCCTCAACGAGAGGATCCTTTCATCCATGTCACGGAGATCTGTTGCTCATCCATGTCACGGAGAACTTTGATGTTAGTGGGACAGAAGATCTGATGCCCTAATTTTGGGTCTCAAAGTTTTTTATTATTTGAACTTCATTAATATTTTTATAATAAATTGATACATATCTTTTTAAATAATTTAAAATGATAAAATTTTATTAAAAAAAGCAAATTCAATTTGAGTTAGTGCCAAGAAAATATTATGACCTCTCCCTCTCTTTTTTTCTAAAATCTGGTCATAGCCTCCCCTTATTTCTAAATAGATTCAGGATACAATACTATTTCAGATTTGCAACAAAAGGTTTCCTTGTTCATTCCTTTTTTCTTTAGAATTTAAATCTGGTCATAGCCTCCCCTTCTTCGAAAAGATGGATCTAAATAGATTCAGGATACAATACTATTTCGGATTTGTAACAAAAAGTTTCCTTGCTCATTCCTTTTTTCATCACACCAAACTAAATAATCATACAAAAGAGCGGGGGAAAGCTGGATTTGAGAGACGAATTAATATTTCATTTCAACTAGGTCCAGGTCCACCTGGATTGACATCATACAGATGCCTCTTCTCTATGATCTGATTGTTACATCTAGGAAAATCCACGAAAGCGTACATTTGGAGTATAGAATAATGGCACACCTATACCCTCTATACATGGCCACACATCAAAATCTTATGTACCAAACTACAAATGGAAATTTAGGATTCAATGCCAGCCATCAACTACTTCACCAAAATGATGAGCCCATTACATATGTCAAAACTATTCAGGGAACACAGTTCTATCCAAACCGCCCCGGCCCTAACATCAAAGAATTACAAATCTACTGAACAACAGCATGCTTTCACTGCAAAGGCGACAAATACCCACTTCTGCACCGGATACAACTTCTAAAGTTCTGCTAATGCAACAAAACAAATCTGGTGAGATTTTCGGCCAATTTGTTCCCCTCCATCTAGTTGTAAATTTTCACTGGCTTCTCAAATGTGTGACGATTCTGCAAAATTAGGATAACAATGAAATCCCCCCCTCAAATGCATCTGAACGCAAGGCTCGTCTTTGATACATCATTAACACATCCATTCTGAAGCCACTCAACAATCGTATTGAAAATACTCTCGTTATTTCTAATCATACCTGGTGTGTGGCGTATGACCTTTTAGGAGCATTATCAGAGTGTTCTAGACCAAGATATTGTTCCCAAGCACCATATACATCCCTTCTCTGCACCAGAGTGAAATATGACAAGGTCAGAAAACTTTCCACATTAGGTAACAAAGTAATAGAGCCACAACATCTTTCCGGTGAATCCGTAGATTAAACATTTCCAGCAAAGACAATGCTGTTACTCAGCAAATGTTGGACAAATAAATATAAATTGTAACACATGTTAAAACATAGTTGAAAGCTTTATGTTTTGACAATTGAGTACTAAAACTTCGAATTTGATGTGACAAAGATTGCAAATGGTAATGGCATAATATGGTACACAAATCTTTGACAAATAATAGCAGGACTAACATTTTTAGTAAACTTGCATCCTTTATAAAGAATTTTAATACTCAAAATCAACATGTGAAGTTTTAGTATTGATTCTTAAAGAATTACAAGTTTTAAGACTTACTTTATGCTTATGATTTCTATTTCTTAAGGACCACAAGAAAGTTCAAATAACCCCATTTATTTGCTCCAAACTATTCTTTTGTAGGGTAATAAGCATAGAGAAAAAGCTCCTATCAACATTTTACGGTATGCAGCAAAGATAAGGCGGATATAACTGAAGGACAAAGTGAAAAGAAACTATGACACATGATACTCTTATCAAAATCAAATAGGAAACATAATTACTCAAATCAAAATAGAAAAGAAAATTAATCTTGTAAAATTTTGCAAAGTCAGGTACTCTGTGGGGACAATATTTTATCCCACGTAAACTCCACATACCGTTAGTTTATCTAGTCAGTCCAGTTGAAGTCATCAATTGGATTTTCACAAAATTGATTTGCCATTTATCTATTTTGTGATCTCAGTGAAATCACTAGTTTGTTTTGTAATAACCAGACAATAAACACGCTACATGTATTCATGCATGCATGGTGAAAGAGCCTTGATTCACCTGAAATCGACTGGACACCACGTCAGAGTCTTGAAGATATTCAGGGCGTCCCAATGAGAGGAAAGCAAATTTCCACTGGAATATTTCAAATTATACATTAAACAGAGATAATAAAAAGTGTGGATGCTTTCCTATAGAGATATTAACACAAATACCTTTGAGAACTCCTCATCAGGAACCTGCAATTTTTTCTGTACACGAGCTTTAACTTCAGCTAAGGTCTCACCCTCATGAATGACCAGGAAAAACGGTTCACCAAAATTCTGAACCTGCTGAGAGAGAAAATTAAGCAATTTACTACAAAAAGCATGAATATTTCAGTCAAATGACTGAAACCAGGCAGCATCGAAGAAAATGTCATCAAATGGCAAATAGAAACGAAACAATTAAACAAAAAGCAATATATCACCACCTGGTTTTGAGTTGCGTCTTTCATAAAATGATAAACATGTATCAAACGATCATGAGGGCCAAGATTTTTCTCCTCTTCCGGAACCTGAGACAAAAAACATAACTGTAAGAATTCATGAATTGGACATAAAAGGCAACTTGTTTGATAAATTCATCACAAGAAACAAACCTTAACCCGTTAACATGGAGCATTGTATTTCACACTACACTTATTCAAACAGAGATAAAAAGATAAAGCTGGAGAACTTCACAAGATAAAACTAGAAACATGAACTAAATTTCAAAAACCTCTCCCCCTTAATCAACGACATTTTCTGTCTACTTTGAAACCCAAGAGACAAATTCAGCAATATCTCCATTCACATCATTCAATGGCTCTCATCAACCAAACATATTGGAAAGAAAAAAATCCTCATTCAATTTAACATGGAATGCCAAATTAACCTGCAAAATATCAATTGCATAAACCATAATAAAAAGGGACATTCATGCAAACAATTTAGCAAAAAAGGTGCATTAATGCATGTCAAACATAGCGCTCAGAAAGAACACCAAGCTGGGAGTTGATCTAAGATCATAGACGAGCTTACAAGGACATATTTGTAAGGACACTATCAAGTACCCAGCACCATTAATGCATGTAAAAGAATTGTGGCATCATTGAGAAAAACATACATTTTAAGTGTCAGTATCCAACTATCCACAGATTCAGATACCAAAGCATTTGCAAATATGTAGAAGTCAAATTAATGGAATAATAATGACCCAGAAACTGTCTAGCTACAAATGCACAGAAAGACCCTCACCTCCTCTGCTCGTAATGTCCAGTACTGATCATTGATATTCTCAATTTTTTCATTATGTGGGAAGATCTGGAATACAAACACAAAATTTGAAAAATAATGAAGCATCAAAAGCTATGTTACCTCCAAAAATACACTAGACAAGCATGCAGAAAAAAGAACTGCTTATTAGAAAATTTATCAGCATAACATAGAACTGCGAAGTGAGTATAATATTGTAACACCAATGCCTTTCATTCTCTCTGTTTCATGCCATCAGGACTTAAATCAATCATCATTTTAATACAGTTGTATCACGACAAAGGCAAATATTTAGAGAAGAGTTCCTATTATAACCACGTTTAGCTCAATCAAGGATCACATGTAACTTAAATCTGTTTAGTGGTGTTGTAAGTTACAATACAATTATATGATCCACCTTAACACCCTAGGCTCAAAAAGACACAAGATATGAGTCCAGGCCAGCATATCCAACATTATGAATCCTCCCAAAATAATAAAATTCCAAGCTGTACATAATATAAAGACAACAAATTTTCGGAGAAGATACAAAATGTTGCCCAGACGTTAGAACCCAATAACAATTGACATCGATGTTCACTACCTTCAAAGTGCTCATAGGCAATACCAGTAAACTGGAGCCAACTTAGTTTCCATGTATGTGAGAATGATAAAATTGGGGAAGAATTTTTTCAAGTGTTTTACATTTTGCATGCGAAATTTCATGTGAATCTAAAATTAGATACCTCTGCAGAACTTCACTTCCTAATGAGGCTAGATATTTTAGTTTTCAAGGTATGAAGGAGAAAATTATGAAAGAAACATCAAATTGGGGCACAGAAACAAAAAGGAGTGAAATAAGGATCCACATTGCTCCGGAAAAAGAAATGAAGTTTGACAATAAGAATGAAAAGACTAAAAGGATCTAGCTTACAGCTTTTTAATCATTGATTTTATTTGATATCTATACGAACATTTGCTATGTTTTAGTCAAACAAAGATGGTATCCTGAAGGTCATATGATCTAAACCTTGCATTGGCCTTATCATAGCAAAAACTGAAACGAAAATCCCTAGGTGCAGTTGGTGAATGTTTTTTTCAGGAGGGGTTACTTCGATGAAAACAGAATAAGGTAGTCGTTACCTTGTAGATCTTGTGATAGAAAACTTCAAGCAAACGAAGTTCAGCATTGGGATGAGATAACTCCTCCTGTTATAAAAATAATAACAAAATTAATAATGCATAATGACCTTTTTCCTTCTCTTTTTACAATTTTTCTTTTATTTGTGTTATGTGGTGCAAAGATTCTGCAATTTAGGAATCTTTTGAGAAAAAAAGAAAAGCCTGAAGAAAAAATCAAACAACTATTACCTTTGTCTTAAGATCATTAATAACATCACCAACAGTGCTCTGCTTTGGCAATCTAATGGTATGAATGACAATCTGAGAACATCATAAACATTTAATGAGGCATAACTTGAAAAGTTCCTTGCATCAGAATTTAAATAACCTCCACTAACCTCATCCTTTGTAGCATGATGAAACGCAACTTTCAATGTTTTCAGGCCTTGCAGTTCTGGCAGGGGGATGTCCAATACTTCATAATAGAGGACATCAGATGTCTACCAAAAACATAAAAATAAAATGTTCATTTTGTCAACTAGAACCTAAATGCAAAATGAGAAAAAAATTAGTACAGATTAAATTTCTATAATTTACCTGGTTATAGTGAACAAGCATATCTGACAAATGCTCCACTCCCCGATACTTAATGGCTTGGGGCTTAGGTTGCTGGGAATAACAGTTATGAGATGTTAGCCGAATTTTAGATGGATCATCCAAGCCAAGGTGATGAGCTACTGTTTCCACTACATCATCATAATTGTTAAGCTTTGACCTGAAGATAAATAAGGGAAGAATGAACTACATTATACTCAATATCCTTAATTAGTTACTACCTTCTTGAGTATTTAACGAACCACTTACAGCTCAAGACAAAATTCATCTTCTTTTGGTTTCTCCAAGGATCGAAAGCGAACCACCTAAATGTCCATGAAATTACACCAATATCGACAACAAAAGATATTCCATCAGAACTTTAAGTCACATGACAAGACTATATGAAAATGCAAATACAAAACAAGTTACCTTCTTAACAAACAGAAAGACTTTCAACTTTATAAATCCTCCTTTATGTGATCAATCACAGGGTGCAAACATGTTACTAGCACATTTGGAGAAAGACATTCAACTTGAAAAATACTCATTTATGTGACAATCGCATGGAGATCTGGTTGCACCAAGAATCCTCAAGGATCCATTAATAAATTTAGTATTAGCGACCTCCTATTTTAGGATGGTTGGTAAGAATTATACTATGCCAGTATTTGCAAACAATTAGCTGATCTGAATTTGCGAATTATGATGGTAGGGCAAGAATAAGAATGTATAGGATACCCTAGCCACTAGTTAAATTATGCATGACCCACAGCAACTAGGTTCTACTCCAGAAAAATAAAATTCTGGAGAAAAGTATGTAGCAATATCAAATTTTAAGAATTGAATGGTCATGTATGTTCACAAAAAATCATTTTCATACCTGACGATTATGCACATAATCCAGAAATGAAGGCACATTAGGGAACCGGCAATGTACTTCACTTCCAGGGAGAAGAGGCTTTTGAAAGCAAATAATATCTCCATCTTCAAGCTGCATAACCAATGAAAATAAAAGCACAGATAAGAAAATGAAGAATCTGATTTGTCAACTAGAGATTACAGGAAAATGAAACTAGAAATTGATTTTATATACCTGACTTGCACGAAATGTGAGTCTCTTGTCAACATGTTCACACATGACGTTAGGTTCAAACTTTATTTCCTGATAGAAAAAAGAACAGTAATCACTACAATAGAATATAACTGATACCGTAATTGGGAGATGAAAATATAAATTTCTTGTTACTTAAAATGAATTTGCATAACTAACCTCATAAAGATCAATTTCTTGATCAGGTGAAAAGCCAGCCATTTCATTTAACTTTGCCAAAATCTCTGATGGTTTACCAGTTCCCTTGACAAATAACCTCCCAACATACCTGTCATTTTACAGTGTAAGCTGTATCCAAACAGTTCCTAGAGACAGGAAGGCAAGCTGAAGTGATGATTACCTGAGCTCCTCTTTGAAAGGATCATAAAATTTAAAGAAAAGTAGAATATCCTCCTTATTCTTTTCAGGTGGAGGAACCGGCCGAAAATCCTGAATTACCGGAAGAATCAGCAGTACTCAAAAGGCTGTACAATATAAGACCAAATATTTTCCTATAAATCGAATGGATGAGAAAATGATGGATAAGGGCAAATAGAGCTACCGGTCCAAGCTCTAATTCCAAAAACAACTTAAGCTCAGCATTATTTGCCTTGTTGGAAACCTCTCTTAATTGTCCAACCTACAATTCATTGAGCTTTTAAATCAAAAAAACAGGATCCATTTTGGCGTTGAGATCTTTGTAAATAGCAAACTGTATCACAATCCCACAGCATTCAAACATCCCAAATCATTTGTTCAAACTCATATATAGAGATATCACAATAAATACAAGAAAATCAAGGACCAAAAGCATCTTGTAATGATCTAATGTCTAGCAAATAATTCAAATTGCTGCATAGATTATGTAGTCAACTTCACACAAAGTATTTTATTGCTATCAGAATAGAACAAATCACACCAAAGGATGTTAAGCCACCAGATTGCAACATATATCAGTCAAGAATGGGAATAGATTGCATTATTTTCCAGCAGTCAGAAAGCTTATGCGTTGAAGAAATTCCTCTGTGTGTTGGTATGCATACCATTGTGTGTGCATTTTACTAATTATGCTAGCCAAACTGTTTAAAAGTATAAGGCCAAAACTTAATTTTCAAGTCAAAAGGATATCAGAAACTAATCTAGTTCTCCAACTTCCATAAGTATGCTCATAACATTACTCTGGGGAACAATTACCTTTAAGCCATGAGCTAAAAGTCAAGTTCAACAAAAGCATTAGAGATGCAACAAGTAGCCAACTCTGTTAAAATTACTTATAGAATCTTTAGCTCATTTAAAATTGAACAAAGTTCAAGGATTAGGCTTGCCCTGATGGCTAATAAGCTTCCCTCAGAGAACCGGAATGTCAAATTGTCTAACATCAAGAGTGGAATCTTCTTATTCGAACACTCATCTAACCACATATTCATTACCAAAGGAGATGACGTAAATTTGAACAATTAATTCCTTTATTGTAATCCAAATTTAAACTGGAAAAGAGAAAATAGGAACCAATCCTGTGACATCAGTTTGCTGAACAAATCAGGCCGCATGTGTTCGCAATACAATGGTATTTACAAGTATACAATAGTCAACGAAAATAAACACAAAGTCGTTATTACTCACAGACTGTGCTTCTTCCTGAGGAGTCAGTGGTCGATTTGGACGGTACGTGTGGTTTTGGCGCTTGGCCCACAGCCAGAAGCGTTGAAATTGTACTGGTATACCAAACTCTTTAGCAATATCTTCCTGTGTAAATCATTACATCAGAAAAGTTATATATACCTAAAGAAAATGCATGAGACCTATAGGTATATAATGTAAACAGAATGGAGGCTTAGGAATGATGATGTACAAGATCACCAATGAAACAATTGGTATTAATCACAAAATAAATCAAAAGCCACCCTGTAAAGTATCTGCTAGGAAGATCAGAATGATCTGGACAGAAATCTAGTTTTCCAAAGCTAGAAACCATAAAAATATAGTCTCCTAATAAAACAATCTGACCTGTAGGAAATACCAACTAGTCCCTAATTACTTTAGATAGATGAAGGCCTACCTGGTATCAACAAGTTTCTATACTTGAACTAATAATAGCAGAAATCTTCTGATATAGAATGCATAGAAGAGTGTTCATTTTCCCAATGCAATAGTGCAAGCTCCTGCAAGCCCACTCCCTTCAGGAGTGTCTTACATACATTTTGGAGATTAGGCTTTAATAACAATCCTTCAGCAATGCCCTTCTGGCATAAGTCTAAATAAATGAATCAACTGACAAAACAACCACAAATGACAAGGCCAATACTAGAATTCCTATCCCGTCAAAGTAGCGCACAGAAGGGATGTCCCACAAATCACTCCTGATTCATTCAAATTTTTAATCTCGGCAACTGCCATCCAGACTGAACTGGCAATTTTTGTTTGTAATAATTGACCTTGCACCAAATTATGGTGCCTTCAGTATGTTTAGGAATGTGATTAAACATTCTGTTGTGCATGGTATGGAGGCATGACCTCTAGGTAAGACTCATGCATATATCCAAATGCATCAGACTACAAAATTACCATCCCACTGAATGAAATCTTCAAAGAAATTGAAAATCTGATAAGTTCAATAACTAGCCTTCCCAATTAGGCTTGGGAAAAAAAAAAAAGCAAAACCATCATATTATTTAGGTCGTAAATTCAGCACAAAGCTCCCAATATTGATCTGAAATCAAGTATTAATGAGAATGCAAATCTAAGAACTAGAAAGAAATTGAGAAGCACCTTAAAAAGGTTAAAAGGCAACTGTTTCTGTCTACGGAAACTACGAACTTTATCATGATCTACAAGATCAAAGTATATATCCTTCCCAATCTGTTCAAGTAGATCCTCCGTACGTGCAACCTAAAAATGCAAAGAACAACTGAATTGGTGACTTCAAAATATTTATAACAATAAACAATAGTGTGTTCGCATGTATGCCTTGACAGTGAGTCTATACAGCCATTGTAAACCAGGAAAGATGAAGGTAAAACAAGAAGTTACAGGAAATCACAAAGTATTAACCTTTATCAAAGTATACAAGTGAGCTTCAGCTTTTTCCTTTCGCTTCAGCTCCTTCTCCTCTTGTTCTTTCTTCAATCTTATCTGCAGTAAGAAATTTGAAGTACAGTTCAATTTATGTGAGTATCAAAGAACAAAAAAACAAGTAGACAAAGTTCATAGCTAGCATCTCACCCTTAGGTGCTCTGCAATGTCTTTCTCATCCACATTACAGACTATCTTTTCCTTGTCGCTTTCACGAATGTACACCAGCATATAAGCATTTGAATACTTTGTAAACTTAAAAGGTGAGTTATTGAAGCCAGGATTTGTCTGTGGCAACTGTTGAACAAAAGCAGGAAGAATTAGTCTATGCTAATTATAAAACATGGAATACCCTAAACTGTAATATGTTACCTCTTCCTCACCACCATACTGCTCCTCTAAAGCCCGTTTAACATCTTCTTTTGTTACCCGCTCATCTTCAAATTTAAACCTACATTCCACAAATCCTTATGAGTATACATGGTTTACAGAAAGCCTAAAATGTGAATTGACACAGAAACAGCAAGTTGAACATTTTTGGAATTTTGTAATAAGAATTGAGAGTTCAAGCAGACTGTCTAATAAAATGTAGATGAAACACGAAGATTTATGCAAACAAGAACCACAAGCTACCATGTGATGTACAATAAGCTACAGCTGTTTATATCCTCCTTATAAACACTGAATGGAATGAAAGCGATATTTCTCAAACCAGCTAAAACTTAGTGAAGCACAAAACATACCATTGATCTGAAAGAGTTGGCCTGATGTAAGCATAGTAGTGTCCACCATGCACGCCGCCACTATGGACCAAAACACTGTGCACATAAAACACAGGCTCCTTAGATAGCCAAATTCATGAGTTCAACTACAGAAACTAAATTCCGGGGCAACTAGTATCTTTCAAATGAAAAATAGTGATGTCACAATTCAGCTAAATAAAACAAGACAGAGAGACACAATGTACAAACAAAAGACTGACAAAAATTACTCAACAACGACTTACTAGTCAGTAATGAATGTAATTAAAATAATGTTACGCAAATTACTAACCAGTAGTAACAAAACTAAATTGAATTAGAACATTGTATTCACATGTTATGAGATCACAGTAAAAGATACTGAAAAATGAACTTAGGTTTAGGTTGCTAATTATCAAATACCAAATGGACCTCTAGAATCAAATTCATGCCAGGATTCGAGTTCAAAAGCACCAACAAACATTGGCAAAATCGTCCAAAGATTACCCACATGCAAAACCAACAAATACATGCATTTATCATTTCAGAATCTTTTTGTTCAAGAGAGTTGGATCAATAAGTTACAAGAGATAACAAGTTATATTAAGAGATGAAAGCATAGACGAGCAATAATTCACCATAGTGTAATGTCAAGATTCTCAAACTACGTGGGAAAAGTTTGTTTTAAGACTAATTTAAAGCCTAGATCACAAAGCAATAGATTATAGGAATGGCTAATCTTTCACTCAATATTGTGTTGCACAAGACTATAACGCAAGTTTTATTATTTTAAGACTAATTTAAAGCATGGATCACAAAGCAGTAGATTATAGGAATGGCTAATCTTTTACTCAATATTGTGTTGCACAAGACTATGACACAAGTTGTATTTGCCCAAGATGCAAGCTTCAGAGTCTTAGCTCACTCCTACAAGTCTTGGTATATCTAATTCTCAACTTACCAACTTCCATTTTATAGGCCGCATATCATGAAGTGCCTTCAAACATCTTAGGAATAAATTCTATTTTCATCAAATACACAGATTTGCATCAAGTTCTATCATTTGCCTTTCCAAGGAATTTGTAGTCATAAGAAAGAGCATCGATATCATAAGTACCATAAGTATATTAAACTTTAACGAACATAGCAAGCTTATGCATCAGATTCTCTCCCCTATGAGATACCTTATTCCTGAAAGATGCTTTCATTGCTTCCATAAGGGTATTAAGATCATCAATAAGTATCGCATAAAAAAGGTAATCAACAAGCACAGAAAAGTCCAATTCTATCATCCAAATCCAAAGAAATTCACAAGAACAGAAATCCTCAGGCATGGTAAAGGTTTCAATCATCTTCAACAAGCCAAAGGAAATTTCAGCCAGTACCTGTGAAGAGTATACAGGTTACGAACACTTCTGTCAGCATCAGGTGATAAATACTTTCCATTCTCTCTGTCAAGATCAAGTTGTAAAGGGAACTCATAGCGGTCATTTATCTGCAGGAAATCAACATAATAGTTAAGACCCTAAACCAAAAATAAAGACCAATATACAGATACTAAGTTCATGAGTTGTTACAATCGGGTTCACAGATTTGCAGAAATTACTTGAGAAACATTAGCTAGGAGAGCAACAAAAGTCATAAATTCTCACAAAAATGAAAAAAGAACTCTTTAAAAGAGAATATAGCAGTTGCATCTCAAAGCTAATTACGAACATTTAATTATGAAGGTGGAATTGTAGAAATGAAAATGAACTTAGCTGAATAGCGGAAACATAAAGAGGAATGATAAAGAAATATAAGTAGCTTCTTTTTCTAGAGAAGTTGAACTGGCAGGACATAAAACATTCCAGCAGCAGTAATAGGAATCAAATCACAATAAGATAACAAGACCCACACAGTCATCATGTGAAATATAAATACTTTCAGACATAACAAAGCCATGGTTTAATTACTAGCCTTCACCATTGTGTCACGCATAAGGTCATACTCGAAACGTTTTAACTGAAGTTGAAGAACAGGAGGGAAGTCTATAAACAGGACTCCTTTCCTAGCATCCTGGAAATTGACATAAATAAAGGGTATAAGAAACATTGTCCATGCAGCAATAGATAAGCAAAACTATAAAAAGTTCTCCAACTAAAACAAAAATTGTGCAGACCAAACAGTGCTCCTTTTAAAAAGAACAAATAACAACACATCATATAAAAGACAAAATCCAATCAATTTAAAAAAATTTTAAAAACCCTAATGTTCAACTCCACTGAAAAAAAAACCTTCAAATTTTGAAATTGCAGCAGAACAAATTCAACGGTTCTTCTAAAAAGCACCTATAAAGAATTTGACTGGTCAATTTTCTACAGAAAAGCTCACCTGTAATCCATACTGTTCAGCATGATACTTATTATCACCCTCAAGCCGCTCCACCTCCACATACTTGTCAAAAGATGCATAAACATCCCGACAACCTTTTACATCAAGCTGAAGATCTACAATGACAAAAAATCACATGAGGCCAACAAGATGGATCTATAATAAATCAATTACAGTCAGTAAGCTTGAAGTATACCATAAAATGATTCCTTTCTTGTCGATTTATAATCCACATTGATACATTCAATATAATTCATGTGATGTCCTTCAAATAACTGCTGAATTGTGCCCTCAACAACAGTTCCCTGTACCAAGGAAAACAATGTTTTTAACAAACTACAGCAACGAATACTAAACCCCATAAAAAAAAATACAGCACATATACCTTCATTTTATCTTCAAGTTTCTCACAAAGAACTCTATTAAGTTCTTGCACATCATGCTGCATGAAAGAATCGTACGTGTCCCAACCAAAAGACTTTGTCAATTCTTTTGTTGCTACACTAGTATCACTGTATTGAAGTTTATAAAACAAACTCTGCAAAGCCAGAGGAATGCTCCCTGATGGCATATCATTCTCAGTTGTTGGCATATGATAGACCGCCTGTAATTAACATTGTCAGAAAGAAATTGTACCCAAACCAACTTACAATTACTATATACACCAACCTTTCTAAAGTAAGGAATATGATACAGCGTCTGAAGAAGTGAGTTCATATAACAAGTGGCTCCTTGGTTCTTAAGTCCAACATAACCAGTCTCCTTCTTTGAATCATGTGACCAATAATCAATAACCCTGCGAACTGCTACATCAGCTTCAACTACGCATGCGTCATTAACTAGGTATCCTCTACTTGGATCATACAACTCCCCTAGAGGCATGAATGAAGTGAAGCCCCAATCACTTTCACGTGCATTGAACTGGTGCTGTGTCTCTGCAGAAGTAATTGATAATGATCATAAGTGACAACATTGTTTTAACCAACATCAGAGACATGAATATACATTCATACTTTCTTCTATAGGAAAATTTTGACGGAATTCCCATGATGAAACGTATCCACCTAAATGGCACATCATGATGTTTTATAAAGACTTGGTCCAAAAGAAACTAAAAGGGATTCAAGACATCATTATTCTTCAGATAATGGATACACATTTGACTTTGGTTAGCAACAAATTCTGTTTGCAACAAATTGAATGACAACAAAAACTCAGCTGTAAATGATTGCTCAAACGTCGTAAGATAGAAACATATATTGCATATCAAGCACACAACAGGCATGAAAAACAAGACGGGAATCAACAAATTATCAAAAATCGTTTTTACAAAATACATATTGTGAATCAAGATAAAGCAAAACCAGAATAGAAATATTCTCTTTGTTTGGAAGGGGAAATTAGGTCCTATTTCCTCAAAACAGGGGAAATGAGATTCACACAACCCAGCTAATAATGCATGCCGTTTCCTTCCAAATCAATTCTCTCTCTCATAGAAATCTTTTCTTAGAATTTGGATTGCTAGACAGAGGCCTCAGGCATGCCACAAATCCTATGCAACTGAAAAGTTATTCTACTTCGTCCACACCATCCACCTCTCAATGAACCTGTCAATTGGAAGATTTACCAAGTATAACGTGGTCACTCAACCATGCTCAAGATTGAGTAATTCTCAGGAATAATCTCTCCCTCAATGGGAGAAACTACCCATTGTGGATGCCGATCTATGCATCTCCTACTTTTCTCTAGTAATTCACATCCTTCTATTTTTGTAGACTATAATAATGAAAATTTCAACAAAGTTAATTAACATCCAACAAGAAGTGATATAGCACTTAATTACCATTGGGAATGAAAGAGAATCCACATTGCATTTAATAATAAGATTTTCTTCTTCTAAATTTGTCAAATGACAGGAAAAGAAAACGACTATGTAAAAGACATGCAATGGTTCTAACTAGGAACGAAACTTTTAAATTCGCACCACATGAGCCCACAAGGCAACAAATCATTTAAAACAGATTCTATAACTTACAGTGTCAACTGTTAATTAACGCTATATTTTTGTTTAGCAGTAGTTAAGATACTCTGCAAGTTCAGTTTAACCCTGCCCCATTTACAAACCTAAGACTCTATTCATCCTTAAGAGACAGTGATATAGAAAGAGAACTCATTCGCACAAATAAGAATATATTCTGATATTTTATTTTTACCTAATTTTTTCACCACTCACTATATAGAATTGATAATTTTTCACTAGAGTTGGTATGTAGAAGATCATTTATTCTCTTAACCTTTGCATTTGACATTGTGCCAAAAACTATCGAGTTTCTTTTCTTTCCCTTTCGTCGTGAATTAAAAGTTCCGTAGAAGGAACGATTCATAGTGTTACTTTGCCCCACCTAAGTCAACACATTTTATACATTTTTAGTTTATGATGAACTCAAAGAACAAATTAGACATAGCAGAAGTTGCTAAATATTCAAATCAAACAACCATCCCAAAGAATTGGCCATTCAATTCTTAATTTCCTTAAATCTAAATCCCAATTTGAATTACATGCCTCAACCTGAACTTCAAAGAAGTTTAGGTTCAGAGATGTAAAATATCATATAAACCACTAGCCAAACAATATAATCACTTGATATTTGATCATCTCACACAAAAGAAAGAGGCAGAGGTAGAAATCACAATAACAATGATAATTATTATTCTACCACTATTATTATTACTACTACTATTACTGCTACTGCTACTAGATAAAGATAATCCTCTAAAAAGAATTGAAAAGCAAAAATAATGATTGCAAGTTCCCTTCAGCAACGCAAAGTAAAAAGGAGAAAATGTTCATGGTTTCAACTCCCGAAGACAGTTGGCAAAGTTTAGTGCGATAATTTTTAGGCAACCTTCATAAATGATGACTAAAGAATGGATGCAAACTGAAACAATTGTACTTCACAAATATCATTCTAATACCTTTCCGGATTGAGTATTTTTGGTGAATCTGATTGACAACCGATAAGCTGAACTGTGCATATCTGCTCCATCCATAAGGTAAAGTTGCAGAATCTGCCACATCTAGATACATTGACAAATGATCCACGTTGTTCCCCTTAGGGAAAATGAGTATCCTCCTAGCAATGTGAGACTCAAAGGTCAATCAAATGAAATGAATAAAATATATGCAGAGGATATAAAATATTAAAGATGTCAGCATACCATTTATAGCCACCAACAACAAAAATATCTGAGTAAAGTTTCTTGGTATTAAGCCTGGAAAAATTGTCAATTGTCCATGTAAACCTTGCTGAAGGTGGATCATCCAATGTCTGAGGGTCCACTGGATTCACATTCTCAGATTGCGCTATTAACATGATATAAATTTAGAAATTGATTAATGCTATTAAAAGAAATGCCTTAAAAATTGAAAATGAACACTCTAGAGCAATAACTGAGCAACTCAATAACTAAGACACCATAAATTGACAGTTCCGCGTTATCCAAACTTCAATTTCAGTAATTTCTCACAAAATTCCCTCCAATCAATCAATTAAGCTACCAAATCTAAAACTCCACTATGCCTCCTACAAAGAATAATGAACATTACACAACAAGAGTAAAATAATCCTGAGCCTCACTCTCCACGCAACAAAATGTTCAGCATGAGCAAATGATTTAAATAGATATTACATTATAGTGAAGATGAGAGTGAGGGTTTCGATTTTCTTTTGGCAGTCGGAGAGTTCACTTGCATTTTATCGGGAAACGAACTGAAGAATGGAAAAGAAAGATACGAGTGCATACCTTCCATGGGCTGAGGACCCTCCACGAAGTCAGAATGGGGAACCAGCATCTCATCGTCCTCTTGCTGCTGCTAAAAAAATGAAAATAAAACCAAACAAATCAGAAACAAAAATGAGAAGAGCTCGGATCTGCCGATGGAAACCCTAGCATAAAATTTGCTAGGGACACAAGAAAAAAATTATGCTGAATCATACAGAGTAAAACATCCAAATTTCACTGTCACAAAAGAAAAGAGATAGAGAGAAAGAGAGGGCGAGAGAGAGGCCGATAGCAGCCAATCATCTACACTATCAAAATCAAATCGAATTGAATCGGAACTCAAGCAACAAACACAAGCATAAACACAGGGATAAAGTGATAGGAAGCAGCGAGCAAGTTCCATGTGAAGTTTTGGAAAATTACATCAAGCGGCGGAGGAGTCATCAGAGTCATGGGCGGTGAGATCGGTGGCGGTCCAATCACGACCGGAGAGTTAACCGGAGGCTTGCCGGAGCAAAGATTGAAGAGAGAAAGGGAGAGACGATGGGGAGAGTGTTGCGAGAGGAAGAGAAGAGAGAAGGGGGGGTTTGTTCGAGAAGGGGACAATTTCGGGATTTTGTTCTCAAAGTTTGGAGAAAAAGTTTTGTGGATCGATCATTGGAGGGTAAACGAGGGATATTAAAAGATTGAGATTTTTATCCCTGCAAGTAACTATTTCCTTCTACAAAATAATAATGCGAAGCCAACAACAGTTGCACGTTCTGGTGTTCTTATAATCTACAATGTATCCATTCCAGATCTTATTTTTCAAATTTAGATTTCAGATTAACTTATAGCCCTTCTCCTCAATCCCCATTTCTTCTTACTTAATGAACTCAAAATGATTGAAAAGGAGTTTTTAAATTGTATATAGCAAATAGAAATTTAAAATAAATTTAGTCTTAGTAATGGGCCAAATTGGACTTAGAAAGGCCCAAGTCCAAGAAGATCAAGCCCAGCCCAACTAAAAATTATTATATTTTTAAAAACCGACAAAACACATTGTTTTATATATAAATGAATGGATTCATGGAGGTCTTACTTTTGACTACACCAACCCTTTCATCTCGAAGGTTGGTTTCTCAATCATCGATAAAATTGTTACCCCTAAAGGAATGATAAAAAAGCGTGCCAAACGAAAGAAGAGCCGGTGCCAGAGTCGACCAGACCAGATTCAACAGAATAGCCTGTTGGGGTTATCATCCTAACTAAACTCCTCACGTAACCTAATTCAGTATGTACGGCATGGCGTGGGTAATAAATCTCCCTTACCTTGGAAATAATTCATCGTTATACCCATAAATATAGGTGACTAATGGTAAAAACAAATTCATAATTTAAATTTTTTCTAGGAGCATGCGTGGAAGATCCTTTACCGTGTTAGGCTGTAAAGCAAAGACGAGCATCCTCTTAAAAGCTTCTAGAAGATACCATGGCTCTGGCATACAGAACGAGACTTTATGTAGTAAAATAGCCTTTAAAAATGTCTGTATTTACCATAAGAATGGCGCAATGACAAGTTTGGAGGATGACTAAGTAGTCGTCCACGGGCAGAGTTACCGTGCTTCGTCGCCTTTGGTATGGTACTCAAAAGTCAGCACCTTGAATTTCTATATTGTTCTTTCCTGGGTCCATGGCGTCTAAAACACTCCAATGCTCCCCAATCCCACTTCTTTTTTATTAAAAATAAAAATAAAAATAAAAGTAAAATATTTGGGAATCCATGGACTTTTGAATTAAAAGAAAGCAGTTGGAATTATTCTCTAATGACTTAATACAAAATTTGGTCAAGTGGTGTTTGTTAATATAAATATATTTTATCTAGTTATTTTTTAAAAACTTTTAGTGTACTGAAATAAAGAAAATACTAATAAAAAGAAAATAGGAAATCTAATATGAAGTCTGAAACATATCCACTTCTTTTTTATGACATTTTAAAATTATTTTATTTTAATGTATTTTTTATATACATTTTCTTGTAACAAAATCAAGATACTTATTATTAATTAATAAGAATAAATGTGCATGTACATGTACATGTAGTTTATATGGATTGGATATTTGACAAAAAATGTATTACATTTTTGTAAATGAAAAGGAAAAAAAAGTGGAGACAAACATAAATTCAGTTTTGTTTACAAATGTGAGTTTAACAATGTTGATTTCACGAAAAAGGGCAAATATAAGTTTGAAGTATATCTATGTACACATTTAAATGTACACTGCATGGCATTATGATACATAGAACTGAGTTTTAAAAAACCAAATGGTTCAAGTTAGGACAAATAGATTAATGAAATCATATACCATGATTATAACATGCAAATTCCACATTATTAATTTTGTATGTTTCCACGAGCATCACCTCAATGCCCATTGGAGGTCAACTGTTTCACATTTAACGGTTTCACTTATCGACTATGATCATATGTACCTATAAGTCATCACATTCAAATATAAAATTTTTTGGTTTGCCACGAGGTGTCTTAGGAGGGTCTCAATTATGGGAAGATACCTTTAAGCCATCCACTTCCAGATTAATCCCCACTCGAGCCGGGTAGATCTCTTGTGGAAGGCAAAATTCTGACCCCAAGTTTTAAACAGCTACATACATGAGGGGGGTTCGAACCTGCGATCTCACTTAAACCAGGAGAGTAACATTCAAATATAAATTAGTTACATATGTTTTATGACTGATGCTTCTTCTATTTAGGAATTTAACCAAACTCCTTCCCCCTTATCTTAACCATGTTATATGTAAGCATTAGCATCCGCATTAGCGTGCATTTCTTTTTCCATGTATATTTTCTTTACCAATAGTTGGATTTTAGAGGTAATGGTTAAAATTATATTTGGCATTTTTACTTTTAAATTTTTTCTTACACTATTGTATAGGTCAATTTTTATAACGTGCCACTTGAATATTGATCTATAGATGGGATCAGCTATTTAGCGAACTCTCCCAAGAAGCCACTATGTCTAAATAAGCAAATTGTTTATATTAGGATTATAGGCTATACACAAATTTGTGTTGAAACTGATTCAAACAAAGAGCTCCTACGTTCCTTGAGAATAATAAAGCTAAATGATTTAAGAAAAACTTGTAAAAAATGTTATATCCATCAGTTATCAATGGAGACCTAAAAGGAAAGATCAACTCAAGACTAGGGTGCCAACTTGTAAGCGATCTAGAAGGGGGGTTGAATAGATCTTTAAAGCTTTTTGTAAAATTCTACAATAAAATCAGAAGTTAAT
>JANIJH010000005.1:55003060-55030299 GCA_024520975.1 Erythroxylum areolatum
TGTGATCTTACTGCTTTATTATTGATGCCATGAGGTTTAAAGAATTGATCGTATCGTAGTGCACCCTCATCGTAGGGAATGTATCGGTATGATCTACGGGCATCCCGGTGTATACTCTACGGTAAGGGGGCGCTACAATCTATGTTTTGCTTCTTCTATGTTTTGCTTCTTCTGTGTTTTGCTTCTTCTGTGATTTGTGCTTCGTCTGGGATGACTATGTGATACTTATATTTTTTTGCACACTTAACATACTTATCAAAACAATTCATTTATTTATAATATTATTATTATTTGATTGTCACCAAAATTAATAGAAGTGAAGTCTTCTTGACTTAACAACTAATGGTGGTTAAAAATCTGCACATTAATTACATTTAGCAAGCAAGAAATTTGGAATCTCAACTAATAGTAGAAAAGTGACATATGAAGTCAACAATACCAATTATGAGAATAAACAGGGAGAGGATTAAAGAATCACAACCTGAATTCTTACCCAGATAAGTCCTTAATCTTTAATTATGTATGGACCATATGAATCTAAGCCATGTAAAGGTAAATTAATTGAATCTTGACATACTTGCCTGGTCCAATGTTCCTTCGAAGTTCATCTAGGTACAACATGAATTGAAGACTTTATAAGAAGGATGCATTACTTAATATTATTTAAGTCAATAATAAACAAAGAGTTGAATCAAGTTACTTAGACACAAATTTCATCCTCACTAGTTTAGTGATCAACAAAAAAAGGAATTGCAATAGTAAAGAAAGGCAGCTCTACTCCACTAAGCTGGGAAACCATAATAGTTATAACTGGAGAGCTTAGTTTCAATTAACTTTCACTACAAAAATGAGGATAAGAGGAAATATTTGGAAAGAATGTATACAAGATAAGGAGATAAGGAAACAATTAGCATGTAGTCTCAAAAGATGTATTAATGTACCCCTTTAAGCTGTCCCTTTTTGATATGAATTGTATCATTGTATTAAAAACTTTTATAGGTACTTTTATCTACCTTTCCTTAAAAATACAATTCTTATAATTTCTTTAAAAATTATTAATTAATTAGAATATGATTAAAAAATAGATTGATAAAAAATAGTAAAGATCAAATTAATTAATCTTATATAATATATGGAATGTGGTTTGAATACTAGTAATTTTTGTCAAACGTTGAGATAACTACTAAATGATGATACATATTAACAAGGTCAACCTAGATCTACATAAGTTTTGCTTATCTCTTTGTGGTCCTTATAAATATGTAGGCTAAACATTGAGTTAGTCTATGCAACTTGAAAGTTTTCCTCTCTTAGTTAGTGCATTATGAATTTCTTATTATAACCTAGTCATTTTTAAAACATCAACCAACTAAAACAAATGTTTAAGTATGTTAATTACTACTTTTGAAGATTAGATTTTGCAAAATTTACTTCATGGTTTTATAAGATGCCTAATAAATCTTTGAGTATAGCTTATAAAATAATAAAGGACCATCAATGATCTGTTATGATAGGTCATGCTTTTGTGTTCTATGTGAATATAGAAGTCAACTAAATTAGGATTTATGTGTTTTAGATATACGATACCTAATGTTGCCCTTTATTTCCATTGCCAAATTAATAAGCTATTTATAAAGTAAATTTTATGTATTTAAAACATTGAAAATTTTACTATGTTTGGTAAAAGAATAATGTCTCTTATTACTATTAAGCCATTAATAATGTCCTATCTTTTAAAGATGGATATATAAGGAAGATGTATTATGAGAACTATCTTATAAAGAAGAATCATTTTCTATTCAAACTACTAAGTAAAATTATCTGTATTTAGGTCATGGCAGATATTAGTTCAAAATTGCTTGACAATTTTGGTTTAATGGATTGATAGGAATGAGGGTTTTAATAGTTTATATCAAATGTTTGGACCTTTTTTTTATTGAAATAATTCTTATTGTAGCACTTTATAAAGGTGTGCTTAAGATTCTAAAAAGTAATATGGGGATTTCTATGGTTAAGTTAGGGTGTCCAGAGGCAACCACAATGATGGTGGCTAAAAGTGATGGTCAAATTCAAATGTATCATACTTATATAACTTGTGCAAACTCTTATTGATGTTGTGAGCTATAAGATCACAGTTCATTCATCCTATGATATTGTTAATTCATTTTCATTTTTATCAAATAAGGTTGAGATGTAGTAAGTATAGAAGTTATGAGGTTAATGGTAATTTATCTGATTTGCATAGTTGATACAAGACAACATGTCCAAATAATATATAGACTCAAGTCAATTATAAGAGCTAGAGTTATTGAAGATTTATAGACAAAACACTCATCTTTGACTAAGTACAATCTCTAATATAGGCATAGATTAGATTATGTCCAAGCTATAAGTTAAAGAAGGATCTATGATCTCCAGCTATGGCATGTCTTGGAATATGCCTAACTTTCCAGAGATATAAAGGATCCACGGTCACCGGATATAGGCAAGGATGTAAACTATGTTCTAGTGATATTAAAATTTTTGTAATCAACACAATGTAGCTTACAATCGTGGCCCATATCATGTCTAATATAAATCTTAGTTTTTATATTTATATTAAAAATATATTTTTAATTGAAGATAATTTTGAGATATTTTCTTATTTATAATCTTTATAGCTTCTTTCCCTTGTTCTTCACAAAACTTTAAACTTATCAGATAATTATTCCTTTATGGAATTTAAATAATTTATGGTTTTAATTCTTGATTTCTTATAATTAATGGGTCAATTATTTTATACGAATGTTTTAGTTTCTTTTAGTTGATTTAAATTTGTTCATAGGTTCTATAAGGTATATTCCTAGCTGGGTTTATATTAATTTTTATTAGACTTTCGCTCTAAGTCAGTGGTGGTTATCCTTTTATGTTTGTACAATTTAAATTCAACTTTATTTTTTAAAACTAGTTATCGTTATGTCTTTTCATTTTAATATATGGTATTCTTATCTTCAAAGTTTAAATAAAAAAATTAAATTTCATCACCTATTTGTATTTAGGTTTTATATTTCTTTACTTTTGTGTTAGGATTTCTTCTTTATTTAATTTTTTTCATGTCGTTTATACTAATTTTTATATGATTCTAAAAAGAAAGGAAAATAAAGAAAAGTGATGTAGAAACAACAAACTAAAGACATTATTTTTTTAATACAATTTATAAATCTTGCTACCCTTCTTTTTAAAAAAGTTTTTGTATTTCTTAATTAATTCATAAATTATTTTCTTTGTTGATTAATAGTTATTGTGTCTTCTGGTCTTTATAAGGTTAGATTCTTGTCTAAGTTTGTTTAGTTCTTTAAAGAACTTCTAAAGAAAACAAAGACTAAAACATACGTAGTTTACCACTTTAGAGAGCATACTAGTGAGAGAGTTTATGAGGAAATTTTCTTTATCAACTTTTTCTTGTTGATCTCAAATATATATTCTAAGTATGTTTTATCATTGAAGGATGAGAAAGACAACTCATACTTTTATGCATGCTATATGAGAAAAATTTAAGAGAATGAATATGATGTATGATGAGGTGAAAGATATGTTAGAGAATCAATCACAATTGATTATTTGAATTAAAAGGGAGATGACATCCTCGAGTTTATAATGAGGGAAGGCATATTAGGCATAATCTAACAGCTTTATTAGAGGATGACGAGGAGAATGATAAAATTAATACTGATGATGTTGATTTATTCATTATGGTTGAAGGGCACACGTTTAGGACTCGAAAAGGAGTTAAGCATTATTGGGAGGGAGACTAGAGTTTAAGAAGGAGTGAATGAAAATCTTGGAAACATTAAGATACTTTACCTTCCTTCAAGTATAAGAATAATCTTAAAGTTTTTTTAGAGTGGGAGACAATGATATCATTGATTTTTAACTACCATAATTACTCTAAGGAGAAGAACATAAAGCAAAAAAAATTAAAGTTTAACGATTAAGCCATAATTTAGTTAAATCAAATGGTTAATAGTAGGGAAAGAAATCATAAGCCAACCATAGAGAATTTGAATGAATTAAAGGCTCCTATTAGGAAGAGATTTAGGCCAAACATTATTATAAGGATATCTATAAGAGGTTGCAATATTTTAGTTAAGGATCAAAGAGTGTGGAACACTATAATAAGGTGACGGAATTAGTCATGATCTAAGCCAATGTAAAGGAGGATAGAGAAGAGATTATAACAATGTTCTAGAATGTGTTAAGATGTATAGCAAATATAGTGGAGTTACATCACTATATAGGCTTAAAAGAGATGGTGCATATGGTTATAGAGGTGGAGAGATAACTAAAGTGCAAAGGAATTTTCCTGTCAAAATTTTTATGAATGATTTCTTTGTATAATTCAATTCTTTCATTAGACATAGAACATGAAATTAATATCTATTATATTTGAACCAAATCATATTAGTTCTCCACTATTAGTAATAGATTCAAGTAATGAAATTTGAAAATTATTTTCAAAGTGTCATTCCACATTGGCCAAGAATTTCTTGAATCAATACTAATAAAAAAAATAGAACATTTTTCTTAATCACTTTAAAGTGATGATTCCTATATTGATCACTCCATTATCTTTACATAATTTATGCTATATCTAATGACTATCGACTGAGGTACCCTCGACTAAAATAGGTTATAAGTAGTATCAAAACATAACAATCTCTATATGAGATACTTTAATGATTTCAAGTCAACAAATCAAAATCACTTATACAATCATCATAATAAAAACTTCCGTATAGATATAAGTAATATTTCAAATAAATTTCTCATATGAGATCAGTTTAGTAAGCTTGTTTTCTAACAAGCACCCACATATTTGTTTATCTCCATACTTTAGTCTATTAGATCAACTACTTCCTTCATAAAGAAAAAACATAACATGTGTTAATCTTTGTATACTTTATTAATGTCCATTTTCAATAAAACAATAACCAAGAAAAATTTAAAGATAATACATAAATGCAATATAAATCTAATAATTATGATCTCGTCATAATTTTGTTTGCAATATACATTTTTCCTATTAACTTTATCATATATATCTAAATATGTATACGAAAAAGAATGCTTATATATAATTATGTTACTAATTATGTAATATTAAGAGACAAATTAAAGGTAGCTAATATTAATAGAAAATTAAGAGAGATAAGGCTTAGGTAGTTCGGACATATTAAAAGGAGATATCCTGACGCTCTAGTAAGAAGATACGAGAATATTATACTTAGGGACTGTAAGAGGAAAAAATGAAGATTTAAGAAGAACTAGAAGAGGTAATTATGAATGATATGACTCTACTGAAACTTACCTAAGACATGTTCTTCTATAGAAAACTTTGGTGTACTAGAATACAGGTAAAAGATCTCACATATGTCTTTTTAACATTTTTCTTTGAGTCTTATATCTTATATTTGCCCTAAACATTTAATATGTAGTATTTTCCTCTTAGTTATTTAGATTAAACATTTCTTTACTTAGTCTAAATATTTTTTTGTAATGACTTGTTTGATTTATTTATTTACTTGGCTTTTTTTGTATTTCTTTACTTATATTATCTTTATTTTATTCTTTACCTTGTTATATATTTATTGTATTACTCTTTTACATTTTTATTTATAGGTACTTTATTATTATTATTGTTGTTGTTGTTGTTGTTGTTGATATTATTATTGTTGTTGTTTTTGTTGTTATTGTTGTTATTGTTGTTGTTGTTGTTGTTGTTATTATTGTTGTTGTTGTTCTTCTTCTTCTTCTTTTATTGTTACTATTATGTCGGTCTTTTTTAATTTTTAACTTTTAATTATTAATGCTTTATTTTTAATATATATTTTCATGCGAGTTTATTGAAAATAGCATCTCCACTAATTAGGAGTAAAATTGCGTACTGTTGGATATCTCCTGACCTCGTGTATGTTGTTATGCTAAACTACAATTAAATCACTGTAAGTCACCAACAAATGTCTCATTTTTCTAATAACTCTTCATCTTTGAACCACTTTCTCCTTCTTCTTCTTCTTTTTTACATTCTGTGATTAGTTTGAACTGTAACCATTTAATGCTTCCATTTTGATGACAATAGAATAATACTCTTAAGTCGATTAAAATATTCTACAAGCATTTCCAATCTTATTTACTGGTTATATTTCAAAGGAATATTACTCCGTTATCATTTATTACACCAAAGAAAACTATAATGAAAAACAAAAGAAAATGTATTCTTCACTAATATTTCTTTTAATGTTTCACTAAAATTTTTAATTTAAGTGCTTAAAGAAACTAAAATTTGGATTTTACCAAGAATACTTGCATAACAAAAGCACTCTCTTTCTTTCTTGGGCTAATTTTCTTGTACCATGTCTTTATTTCTTTGTGAACATTGTTCACAGAACACTATGGAGGTGTTTGACAAAAAGCTTATTAGTTGCTTTTTAGTTTATTGACTAAAATTTAACTTTTCGAATATGTTTGATAAATGATTTATTAGTTAGCTTATTTAAACTCAATAAACTGATTTCTAAAAGCTCCATAATAAGAGCCTATGGAGTTAGTTATTTGCCTAATAATATTATTGTTCTCCACTTTACTCTTTACTTTTGCTCCGTGTATTTTCAAAGTTATCTTTTTTTTTTCATGCTATTATGTCGTAAAATTTAGAAGAATATAATAAAATAGTTGATTAAAATTTTTAATCTTTATTTAATTTTATAATATTCGTTTATATTTAAAAATTTTTGAAAATAAAGAGTCACATCAAATTAATATTTTTATTATATAACTACTATATATCGTACCTGTGTCATACTATAATTATAAAAATTTTAATTTATTAAATAATAAAATTCATATATATTATATAAAAATACTAATATAATGTAGCTTACTGTATCATTCATATTAATAGAGAATTTAACGTTAGATTATTATTATTATTATTATTATGATCATCTTCATCATCATCATTATGTTTTTTTTATTAAAGTTATAAGCTTAATTTTTGTAAAATTAAATATTTAAATTTAAATTCTTATAAAAATATCCAATAAAATAATAAGAAATATAATATTCATATCCTTATAATTTTTTTAAAAATCATACCCTCATAAATTATTTTATATATCAACAACTAATACTAAATAGTTAATTTTTTAAAACTTCTTTAATAAACAATTAATATTATCTGTTGATCAAATCAATTAATATAATTAACTATTAACTAACCACTAACGACTGATAAAATCAACTCCCAGTTAATATAATCTGGAGTTTAACAAACATGGCCTAATTGTGATGTTGCATTTTTTAGCTTTGGAAAAAGACACAAAAAGGAAAAAAAAGGCTTTGTTTTGGAAAAGTTTGCCGTTTAGAGCATGCGTGATCAGCAGGCAAATTGACAAGTGACAGACTAGTAATCTGCCGCACTTTTAGACATACACTTTATTGAATTGTGGTAGGAGAGCTGTCAATTTCTATGTATACTACAGTACCATACTCAAAACCCATACGGATTTGAAGAATATAGTATGTATAAGTTAAACTTTACAAAAATTGGTGCCTTATTGTCTCAACAGCTTGACAACACATCGAAAAGAACAAAATGGCAGTTTGAAAAAAATTGGCTTGGCACACAACAGACGGTGACACTGGAACTGTGGAAGGACACTCAATTCACCCATCAAGTTTAAATGCTTTCCAAGAACGTTACAGTTATCTTGTCCGGCGAGATTTAACAGATCTATGAAAATTAACTCTGGCCCGGCTGCCAAAGTGCCAAAACGAATGGATAATGTGATAAAAGTATGATACTACTTATTTAGGAAGGAAAGCCACTACTAAGCAAAAGAAGTAGAATATGATTCAAAATTAGGTTGAACATATAAATTTCTTGCAAGTTATAATAAACATAATGTCAATTACCATTGTCAGGGACTTAGGAGGTAGAGAGTGCTTTATAGCCTTCCTTCTCAAGGGTTTTCGCCAAGGTGATATCGCCTTTTCTCACAATTTTTCCGTCCTCCTGGAGACGCAGTGGCACAAACAAGACAAAGACAACCCGTAAGGAGATAAAGAAACTAAATTTGGACTAAACCTAAAGGAAATTTTTTAAGTAGTTCATTATACACTTCGTAATAACTGCAAAAATTAGACAACTGTTCATGCAACAAATTAGCAATCAAGTAGTTGAGCAATTGGATAATCAGTTCCCTTCACTAGAAGTTCAACGAGCAATTTAGTTTTACCCTTTCTCATTCCTAACTAATATGATGGATGTTTCAAAAAGAAGTTGACAATTACTGGTTAATATAATCTCAAAATTCACTTTCCACTCTGCTCGGACAACATTACCCCATCAACTTCAGATCAGATGTAAATATTCAAGTGTTACATGATGTATGCGGACCTTATGTATAAAATTCAGGAGCAGATATTCTTAAACAAAACTAATTATTTAAATTTAGAGTGTAATTACTTGAAAAGAGAGATCTTTGTAAATTAGAGAGAGATGAAACAGAGATACATCAGAACCAAAGGGCTGGTCTAAACACCCTAAAATTTATTTCCATAAATTCAGTAGGATAACATCTATAAGGCCGTGATAGAACTCAGAGTAATAGACTAGCTCAGATTTTACATAAAAATAAAACTTGCTACAAGCAGGAATGCAAGAACCTATCCTGACCACGAATATGGATAATTAAACCTGAGCTATTAGATACAATAGATTTAAAATTAAGGGAACATGTCATCATTGTCGGCTCTACCTTCCAGTTTTTAGAAGATTATTCATTAATAATTCCCAAAACTTCAAGTCTGGAATCGCCATAATAGAACATGCAAAACAATTATACACTTCCAGAGGGACTAGAGAAATTCAAAACTTCTTTCAAGATGGTATCACCTTTCTCAAGCAATTCTTAATACCATGAGAAGCTAAGGAACAAAGTTATGGATGGATCGAAATTACCAAATGATTCAAGGTCCTATGTGCATAGAAGCTTGCTCTCAGACCTAGAATAGTACTAGCTATTGATCAGCAACAAACATGGCCAACACTAGGACTTGATAAAATAAAACCAACAAATAGCTTGAAAATGTGGATTATTTCCATGATATGTAAACCTTGTAAGATAGAATTATAATTACCCTGACACTTACCATTATGTGAAGAGATGTGGGCTTGATGAATTCAAGAAGTCTTAGATAATGAGTAATCATCAGAACAGAGTTCTTTGGCGTCAAGAGCCCATTCACTGCTTTGGCTACATCTTTGAGTGCATCGATATCTAAACCAGAATCAATTTCATCTAATATAGCCATGTCAGCACCCAAGACCTGCAAGACAGAGGATCAGATAATAATATGGAAGATGGGTTTAGCTGCCATAACAACAACAAAAAATTGCGGGGACTTCCTACAAAAATAAAATCCATTGATATATAGGCAATTGTTTTCTATTTAATCTGATATAAGGATGACCAGAAAAGAAAAAAAAAAACTTGTACACTCAGATAACCAAAAGAAAATGTTTTCTGACAAATATGCTATTTATAAAACATCTAATAAGCATGCTACTTATACAGATATACTTTTTAGAACTATCTGCAATGAACATCAGTCTAAGTGCTTGCGAAGATAAAAGTAGCAATACCAGATGTATTTTCAACTCCATGTCACTATCAATAGTGCTTGTGAAAATAAAGGTACAGGGAACAAATGATAACGAACTAGGACAATAGGGAATAACTTTTACAAATACAACAGTTTATCCATTCTCTTTGCAATGCTCTACACAGGCCTTAAACCAATACAGATATCACTCAATTAAAGATAGTCCCAGTTAGCACTTCAATGTAACACATAGAAAGCAGATAAACTGTTGTATAAGCTCTAACATTCAACGTCAACTACTGTTAAAAGGGCACTTACTACAACAGCTTTTCACCACATATTTTCTAGTCCGATGCACTAGAGAAGAATATCTCTCTATCTTTCCAACATACAAACATGAAAGACACCACTTGTTGATAAGAGCATGCACACATCCAGACAGCCACACATATATCCTCTCAAACATAACTGTAAAACACCAATAAAAGAAAAACATGACCGTGAAATAGTACCGCGAGTTGCAAGATCTCATTGCGCTTCCTTTCACCACCGCTAAATCCTTCATTAACATTTCTATTGAGAAAATCACTCTTCATGTTTATCAGCTCAAGTTTAGGAAACAGGTATGCATAAAACTGAAACAGGGAAAAGAAAAAAAACAAATCTCAGCAGTTCAAACCAATAGCGCAATGCAAAAATTGCTTTGACATAAGTCGATAAAAAGGCCAGATAAAAACCAAATATAGGACAGTCCTTGCCTATATAGCTCGATATATCCATACATATTATAAATGTTACTAAAATTTCTACCTTTCAAAGTACATGAGCAAATTTCCAGATTAGAACTCTTCGTCACAGAACTTAGAAGTGATTTCCCATTAAATATTCAAAAGGGGATTGAAGTTGGATATGGAAATAGTCTACTTAAATGATTGTTTTGTCTCTTAAACGTCAACTGAGGATACTTGCAAGTCATGAGTGTGGCTCAAGATGGGTATGAAGTAAAGAAATATGTGCCTCAAAAACTACAGCCTGACGTTTGAAACAACAAAAATACCATTTTTAATTGAGTTTCTAATGTACCTCAATAGGTCCAAGCTCTGGTAGACCAAGCTTTCTTCTTCGAGCATTGTAAGCCATGTTAAGGAAGTCAATATTGTTAACACCTGGGATTTCTACTGGGGTCTGGAAGCTCATGAAAAGCCCAGCAAGAGACCTTTCCTCTGGCTCCATCTCGAGCAAGTTATCTCCTTTAAACACCACGCTCCCTCCAGTCACCTCATAATCTGGGTGCCCAACAAGAACCTAAAAATATGCACGCCCAAAATCACCCTCTCCATCAATAAGACAAATTCATATCCAAATTATCTATGATCATTGAGTTGATAGCATCGTCCAAAGCACCGTTTTCAGTAATACACACCTTCGACAATGTGCTTTTCCCAGAACCGTTTTTTCCCATAATAGCATGAACCTAAAAAAACAATAAACAAATAACGAATAACTCTTTAACTCAGAACAAGCAGAATGAAGCTAAAAAGGTTTATGAGTATCGAACTGCGAACCTCTCCTTCATGAACAACTAAATTCACACCCTTAAGAATCTCCTGTCTTGACTCGGCAATGACGGCGGTCAAATCTTTGACCTCGAGCAGAGGCTTCTTCTCCGTTGAACTAGCACCGTCCACCGATTCAGCAGCAAAAAGCGTGGCGCTAACTGGATTAAGTTGCAGGCGGCGGAGGCGGCGGTTGGTGCGGGAACGGAGAGGGGCGCAAACATGATTAAAGAATCGAAAAGTGGAGGGTAAAAGGAAGAATTTAGTAACGGTATAAGGCGGATAGGAAGGAGATAGTGGTGGTAAAGTAGAAGTAGAGAGAGAGAGATTTGAAGCCATTGATGATGGGAAAAAGGAGAAGCGGTGAGAGGAGAGGACCGAGTGCGTAGAATGGAAGGTGCAGAAAATATATGTACAAATTTGAACACGAAGAGAAAGAGAAATGAATATTATTGTTTAGGACAAAAACAGTCTAGGCTGAACGTGTTCAGTTTTTCCCATTAAAAGATAGGATTAGGAACTCAGAAATTAAATTAAATGATTCTGAACTAAAATTTTAGGAGCTTGCTATTATTATAAATTTGTAAAAATAATATTAACATTCAAAGTGTTGAGTTAGATAATTTATTAAGCTAAATGAATAGATTTTAATTTAAAAATCTATTCATTTCTGTAATTTCAGAGCTCGGAAATTAAATTTTCTTCATAAAAAGATCAATATATTTAATGAATATAGTATTAGAATAAATGCAGCAACTTTAAGATGTCCCGTTGTTTCAAAAAAAAAAACTCCACACAATTGTGCAATAGTCAGTGACATGCCTTTTTCTTTATTTTTGAAAAGTAAGACCGATGAGCCCAAAAAACAGACCAATTAAATACTTGAACGTCCGCTTAAGTATTAGTTCCTTAAAAAGTAGAAACGGCTCGGTTTCTCTACGCTACCTTCTGCTATAAGGCCCCTATTTTGCTACTTCTCTCTGTCTTTGGTTCTCATCAATTCGTGAGTACACACCTTTTTTGGTTTCAATTTTTTACGTTCATGGGCAACGATAAAAAAACATGGAAAAGGAATTGGGTGTTAATATTCTCTTTGTTTATGTGAGTCGTAATTTCTTACTTGATTTGCCTTAACGCTCTCAACTTCCATGATTCCATCATAAATTTACTTTCTCAAGTGGGAAAGTGATTACTGCATAACTGGAAGTGAAATGGAAGACAGAATAGTAAATGTTACTGCCATACCATTCATATTTCAGGCTTATAAGTGAAAAATTAGGAACGGGTCGTTCTTATCATATTGGTTCTCAATTTGCCTGCTGAATTTGTACTAAAATATAATGGGTGGACTTTCATAGCGCGGTGAACATGAGATAAGAGTGACGATGTCTGTATTCTCAATGTGGTTTTTCCGTTGATGGTTCTTTATGAGTTGCTTCAAATTTATTCTCCGCTTTTTCGTTTTTGGTCAATTCAACAAGAGATGAATTGGTCCAAACAGAACAGAGATGGTATTTCACTTTACTTATTTGTCTTCTAATTTGATAGGGTGAGCTAATTCAACTCTTATCTTCCTTCCTTCGTTCAGTTCAGCTTGAGCCCTTTACCTGATCAGTTCGATGTCTGGTCTGGTATTTAAAACTTTGCCAAATGCCCCATGTGAGTTTAGTGGCTGAACCATAAGCAAATCTGCGATCCTCCCTAAGCAGCCTTCATCGGTATTCTCCATCGAAGTGAGAAGAAATCAAGTATTTTACCAATTGAAGCAGATGGCAAAGTTTTGTCAGCTCATCACCGCCTCCAATGTAAGCCCTTCAATTCCCTTCTTCACTTTTCACTGATTTTCATGATTTACCAGAATCTAGCTTTTGTTTTGCTCCTACATTATTAAAGTTTGTTACCTTTTCTTGACTTGTTAGAAAGTCAAATTTGTAACCGACGCAGGAAAAGGGTCCTCGTAGAGCCTGCCTTACTTTTAGGGGATTAGTGGCTAAGTGAATCCACTAGTGTTGAATCGTTAACTTGCAATTTTGTTGAAGAATCAAGAATTAGATTGGAATAATCAATGGGAAGAAAAAGGTTTTGCTTCTTCTTTCTGGGGGCATTTCAGTACAGGGGTTAATCTTCTTTTGCATATTTTCCCTTTTCTTAGTTCCTAATATTTTCTATTGTTATATCCTAAATTACTTTATATATCTTGGGCCTCCTTTTTTCCTTTTAGTTCTTATGTTTTATATCGGCATGCCAATGGTAATTATTGATGAATTTATTAGGAGAATTTCCATTTTCTTTTCACATAATTCCATTGCTTTTGGAGTGTGAGTTGTTTGACTGTTTATCTTGTTTATGAGTTTCTAATAATTCATTTAGTGCTGATTCTCTTGTCATGCACTTTGAAAGTGCAATGCAATACTTTATTTTCTTATCATCCTCCTTTTTTTTCTTTTGTAAAAGTCATTTTGCAGGTTTTACTTGTAAAAATGTCTGATATACACTGAGAATGTTGATTAACAGCACCATTATCCACATAGGAACTCATTACAGTCGTAGAACGAACTCCGTATCATCACTTCGTTATGTTCTTCGAAACTTCTCTCTTTGGTCCATGAAAAAGGACCTTGACCTTGAGTATGCTCTGTCACGAAACCGGAGATGGATAGTTAATAATCAAATCAAGAATATTGTACTTCGATCTCCAAATCATGCGGTACCTGTTAAATATCTCCAGAAAAAGTTCAAGACTCTTGATCTTCAGGGCAAAGCTATCAATTGGCTCAAGAAGTACCCTTGTTGCTTTGAGATCTATCTCCAGGATGATGAGTATTATACTCGATTAACAAAGAAGTTGATGTCTTTGGTGGAGGAGGAGGAATCTGTTAAAGAAATACAGGAACCTGTTTTTGTTGAAAAGTTGACAAAATTGTTGATGATGAGTGTGAATCAAAGGCTTAATGTTACAAAATTTAACGAGCTGAAGAGAAATTTTGGGTTTCCAGATGATTACATGATTAGAATCCTACCTAAATATCCCGATATGTTTAGAATTGTTAACCATATTGGAAGAAGAAGTTCCATGGAGATTGAGCTATTGTCATGGAAACCAGAGCTGGCTGTATCTACTGTTGAGTCCTCAGCACTGAAGCAGGGATCTAATCCTTGTTTCACATGTTCGTTGCCTTCAAGCTGGGTTAAATCATGGGAAAGGTTCTGTGAATTTAATTCCACTCCTTATATATCACCTTATGCTGATGCAAGAGGTTTGTTGGAAGGGTCAAAGGAAATGGAAAAAAGAACAGTAGGTTTAGTACACGAGTTGCTGTCACTGACATTGTGGAAGAAGGCGTCAATTTTGAAACTAGGTCACTTTAGTAGAGAATTCAATTTACCAGAGAAATTGAATGTGTTGTTACTTAAATATCCTGGTATATTCTATGTCTCAAATAAGTATCAAATTTACACTGTTCTTCTTAGAGGAGGATATAGTGGATCAGAATTGATTGACAAGGATCCACTAGTTGTTGTCAAGGATAAATTTGGGGAACTGATGCAGGAAGGGCTCCATGAATATAATCGTAGACACTGTTTACTTAATCAGGAAAAGAGGAGGAAGAAAGGCATTGTTTCTGTACAGTCGGCCAAATGGAAGGATAGGAGCATTGATACATCTGACCGAGAGGATAGTTATGATAAACAAGGAGGCCTCTTTGACCCTGAAGAAAGAAAAAGATTCTATAAAGTTCTTTTTGACGATGTTGCCCCTTAAATTTTCAGGTATTAATCATCAGAAGAATTTACTTGCATCACTATTTGATACTTGCTTCACAATATGGCCCATGCATCCTTATGGATTTGTTGCTTTTATGGGGGTAAAAACCTTGGCATACACTTATAGCTAGCATTTGTTAATTATGTTGTCTTTGGTAATAATGCATGAAGGTATTAAGCTGGTTAAGGGCATCACTTTGACAAATTATTTCAAGTGGTTTGTTTTCCACTATGATTGATCATTTATTGCTGCCAATAACTGTTATCCACTAGTCATAAACTCTTCTTGCCATGAATTTGAAAGAGTTTCCTGGGATTAGGAATTTTGATGCTTGAAACTAGATTAGGACTTGGTTTTGTCAACATGTGAAGTATTAAAGTTTATGGATTAATTCCTTCCTCTGAATTGAACTCTTTGTACCCATTTACCAATCATGTAAACGTCATCATTTTCTGGTGCATGCCTTGGGTTGATTGAATGGTAAGAGTGGAAGAAGTATGAATTGTAAAGTGGTAAAGGTGACTTTGGTGTGGCACCATGCTTCCTTTCTCCCGTCAAACCTTGAAGCTTCATATTTGACCTTATTAAAGGAATCTAGGAAGAAGTCTATGTACATTCATTACTTGAACTTGTTCCATCTTCACAACTATATTACTTGTAATATTGAATGAGGAGTTCTATCCAATATCCCTAAGGTATTACACAAAGAAGAAAAATGTTTCACTTGTTTGGAATAGCTTGTGCATTGGGTGCTCCACATGAGCAAGCTAAAGGAGAGAAGACATTCAGAAATCTTGCAATTTATACTTTGTTGTGTTTTACTCGGGATCTATTCTGTCTTGTTTTAGTCCGTTTACAGATGTCAAAACAAGGGAGTTCCTGCTCAGGAATTCTCGTGAGAAGCTTGAAAATGCTAATCCTTATAGGCTAGGACCTTTCAAGCCTAATTCCTACTTTCCAATATTATAGTTTAATCTATCCAGTAGTATTTAGTTTCTTTGCAACTTATCTGTTTGTCGAGCTCTTGAGTTCGAACTAGAACTATGGTTTGCACAAACAGCGTTTTTCATCAGCGTTTCCATATTATGACTTTGTTTTCTGCATTTTAATTGTCCCCACCTTCAGCCGATGAAATCCGTATTTGCTTTTTGTTCTGCCTGTATTAGCTTTTTCTTTTGTAATGATGAATTTATAAGTTTCCGTCCTTTCTATAGAAAATAATTGTTTGCATATATTTTTTTCTCTTTATTGTCAATACCATTCCTTTTGATGCGCATGAATATCTATTGTGGCCTCAAATTTAGGTAAATGAGGTAGTTCTTTCACTGTCTGCACTTTTATCAAAGTCAGAAGCTTAATGATGTAATTCGTTCTTATGTTTGCTTTACCGTGTGATGAAAAACTTCAGTACACGTTTTTAATTTCTGAAGGTGATTGTTGCAGCATTCCAGCACCTTTCTTAACTAGTTCATAAGGAATTATGGATGCTAAATTTGAAATGAGTTGGGAGCTGGAAACCCATAGTCTACTTAGATAGCCCATTAAATCAAGCATGTCACTGTTCTCCCCTGGCTCATTTTGCTGACCTACTCAACAAACGGAAGGAAATTGTAGGTATACAGCTTAGCTGTGGCACTGGAGGTTTTATCAGTATTATTATTTATTTTCAGGCAAAAATCTTTACCGGGTAGTAATGCATGGTGACTTGCATCGGATAAACAGATCCGCGGAAGCTACCGATGAACGGCCAATTATGCGATGCTACAAAGAAAGAAAAGAAGAGAAATGTATTGCGTATTCCATTTGTTACTTGAAACGCTTATTTTAACTTCTGGGATAATCAGGAACATATCTACCAAACTGAGTATGTTTTATAGCTTAGAGACCGTGTATTCGCAATTCCAAAATTTTCAGATCAGAAACCACTAATCTTGTTTTTTTTTATGTGGTGTTCGGTAAGTATGCAAGATGTTGATTGAAAATTGTGAGAGAGAGAAATTAACTTTAAAACCATCATGAGGAATTTGATGATTCCTTGCTTCGATTGAAAAGGCACGTTATTTCAGTTGTAGTGACCAGGTGGAACTTTAAAGGCTGCTTTTATCCATAAGTCTCAGCTGTTCGGAAATTCTACACCACCTCTTTTTCAATTCAATTTCGTAATTTTATGCTAAAATTGTGACACATCACCAAAAGTATAAAATCGGCGCACGCAACTCTCACAAGTTTTCACGCCAGACAGCTTGGAGTTCTCTATCGTGTATGGATCCTAATAGCAAGAGGTCGCTTGCAATTAACTTTATGCTGGAATTGAAGCAGTGAAGTGAACTTTAAAATTGATTTTTAATGTAACAGCATTGACGAATCCTTAAAAAAAGATAAACCAGTACAATTTGGATTCCAATGGTAGTTCGAAGCTTCAACTCTCAAAGTTTCAACTTACTTATGCATTTTAAAAAAGGGTTAATTGATATGAAAAGAATTATATAACTAATCATAAAATGGTAATGCCAAGTAGCTCGTGTGGAATGTTTAGCCCTACCAGAAAAGTATCTATAGCTCGAAATGATGGGTAAGTAGAGCAGAATGTCTTTGGGATAAGTAAGAGAAGAAAAAATGCAAAAACAGAAAGGCTTCTGTTGCAACTAACCATCGGCGGGTGACCAAACGCTCCACAATGTCCTCCCACTTCTCCTTTCAAGTTAAGCGTAAACTCATGTCCCGGGTCCGTGTATTGTGGGTTTTGTTGTAGGCAATCTCATTATTAATATTTAAATTATTTTTTATAGAAAAATATTACCAGGCTAAGGTTTGAATTTTATTCATACCATTTAGTTTTATCGGTAGTTAATCGAAAATACAAAAAAAAAAGGATAATTATGAACAATTTTTTCTTTAACTTTTCTACAGTGAGTCGGGAGTCAATCGGAGGTCCAAACCTTTTATCTTCTCTTACAGGCAGCAGTAAAAACAGCCCAAACAACACATACAGACAACGCACGCACGCTTTCGGCTTTCCCCCAACTTTCTCTCTCTTTCTTCCTCTTTCGTCACCAACTCTTCTCGATTCTTTCCTCTTCCTTCTTCTTCTTCTTTCATACAAACAAACCAACGCTAGAAAACCCTTAATCAACTTGAACTTTGGAATTGGATCTGTGAATCTCACAAGCTTGTGGATGTTGTAATGGCATCGGCTGCGAAAACGAGTAGTCGGTCTCGAGGAACGGGAGTCAAGGAAAATGGAGTCAAAGTGGAGGAAGGTCTCAATGTTTTCAAGTCCGATAAGTTCGACCCCGACGCTTTTGTTCAATCCAAGTGTTCTCTCAACGACAAGGTTTCTTTGGCTTTTTCAATTTTATTTTCCCTCTGTTCAAGACAAAGTTATATTATTTCCCTATTTGCAGGAAATAAGGCAATTGTGCTCTTATCTTATGGATTTGAAGAAAGCTTCTGCTGAAGAAATGCGTAAAAGTGTTTATGCTAACTACACTGCTTTCATACGGTAAACAAGATATTTTCTCCAATTATTTTGTTGTGGTTGGTTTATAAAATGAAATGGCTACTGAAATTGAGGCACAACTTTTTTTATTGTTTGTGGTGTACATTTGTGATTTGCGCTTGCGTGTTAATTGGGTGACTTCATCACATTTTAGTTGCAATTTTTGTCTGTCTGTGGCTCGTATGTATTCAGGCGCAGAATCTTAGGTATGACCTTAGAGTTTGGGATTTATAGTTGTTTTTGACTTCTTGTTTACAGGACGTCGAAGGAGATTTCAGATTTAGAAGGGGAACTTTCTTCAATCAGAAACCTGCTATCTACTCAGGCTACATTAATTCACAGTTTGGCAGAGGGAGTGCCAATTGATTCCCTATCTGTTAAACCTTCTGGGAGCATTGAGGCAGACGGATCATTGATTGCTGAAGATAGAGAATCTTCTGAACTTGAAAAATGGTCCGTGGAATTTCCTGATCTCCTTGATGTTTTGTTAGCTGAGAGAAGAGTGGATGAAGCTCTTGAAGCCCTTGATGAAGGAGAGCATCTAGTCTCTGACGCAAAAGAGAAAAAGCTTTTGAATCCTGATGTGCTTACATCCTTGGAGACATCTATCATGGAGCGCAGGAAAAAGTTGGGGGATCAACTTGCTGAAGCTGCTTGCCAACCTTCTACCCGTGGCAGTGAACTTCGTGCAGCTATATCAGCTCTTAAGAAGCTTGGTGATGGCCCTCGTGCTCATACTTTACTTCTCAATGCACATTACCAAAGATATCAGTATAACATGCAAAGCCTGCGCCCATCAAGTACATCATATGGAGGAGCATATACTGCTGCTCTATCACAGATAGTTTTCTCTGCTATTGCTCAAGCTGCTAGTGATTCATTGACAATCTTTGGCAAAGAACCAGCTTATGCTTCTGAGCTTGTGATGTGGGCTACAAGCCAAACTGAGACATTTGCTGTTCTTGTTAAAAGGCATGCATTAGCTTCATCAGCTGCTGCTGGAGGTTTACGAGCTGCTGCAGAATGCGTGCAAATAGCTTTGGGTCATTGCTCTTTGCTGGAAGCACGTGGCTTAGCACTTTGTCCTGTTCTTCTAAAACTCTTCCGGCCTAGTGTTGAACAGGCATTAGATGCTAATCTTAAGCGAATTGAAGAGAGCACTGCTGCTTTGGCCGCTGCTGATGATTGGTTGCTTACTTATACTCCTACAGGGACTCGACAATCAATCCGTTCTTCTGTTACATCACTTATTAATACTTCAGGATATCAGCACAAACTTACAAGTAGTGCTCATCGGTTTAATGTAATGGTCCAGGTCAGCATTGATTGCTCTCTCTCCGTACATTAAATGCATTATCAAGTTGAAAAGAGAATTATACCCATTTAAGAGACTGTTTTGTCTCAGAGTTCTAGCTCTCATGCACGGATGGTTTCTATAAATTAAATTGGTTTCTGTTCTCTTTATTGATACTGACCAAGTAGACAATTTAACTTCCCTATTCCTGGCAAGAAAATGTGACCTGGTTAAGTGAAATTCTTCGCATTCTTTTAGGCACTATATCACTGGCAAATGCTTATGGTTGACATAGTCCTTCCAAGCTAGCCTTGTGCTTCAATTATTTTGATTGGTTTTAGTTCTCTTTCTCTTTGTTGAGAAAATTTCAACAGAACAAACATTGAAAGGTGCTTTCTGCTGGTCTCTCATCTTCTCATTCATACTGATGTGAAAGTCCTCTGTATTCAGTGTTTAATTTCTGTAAAGATACATTACCATTTATTAATCTTTGTGATGCTTCTCAGTTGAGTCATGCTTCATATGATATATCTGGTTTGTAATTGATGTTGATTGATTCTTCTTTCATCTGGGTAATCATTTCTCCAGGATTTCTTTGAGGATGTAGGACCACTATTAAGTATGCAGTTAGGAGGGCAGACATTGGAAGGTTTGTTTCAAGTATTCAACTCGTATATCAACATGCTCATAAAAGCATTACCAGGTTCGATGGAAGAAGAAGCAAATTTAGAAGGTTTTGGAAGTAAAATTGTGAGAATGGCCGAGACTGAGGCCCAACAGATAGCATTGCTAGCCAATGCGTCATTACTAGCAGATGAACTATTGCCTCGTGCAGCCACGAAACTGTCTCTTGTAACTCAGGGTAATTATAAGGATGATCACCGAAGGCGACCTTTAGACAGACAAAATCGTCATCCTGAACAACGGGAATGGAGGAAACGACTTGTCAGCTCAATTGACAGATTAAAAGATACTTTCTGTCGACAGCATGCACTAGATCTCATTTTTACAGAGGATGGTGACAGCCATCTTACAGCGGAAATGTATATAAATATGAATGGCAATGCAGATGAGGTGGATTGGTTTCCATCTCTAATATTTCAGGTAGTTTTTATAGTTATTGATGCTCTGATAAACCACACTTCCCTGTCCCCTCAATGCGAGAGTGTGTGTGCTGTCTCTTTCTCTCTCACTCTATCTTCATGATAAATGTATAGAAATGTGATCCATAGTGTCTCCATTGTTGTTGTGCCAGTGCTTTAAATTGTCAATGATATAATCAATGGTTTGTGGCTTGCATGGAAGAATCTGAATAGAAAGGATTCATAACTTGTTGAGTGTTATTATTAAACTTTCCTTTGTTCAAATTGGAAAAAGATTTGAAGCTTTTCTGGATGGCAACATCATTGTTCACCAAGAAGCAATTACTTGGGATCAGTTATTGAAACTTTTACTGTTTACTTCTAACCCTCCATATGCATTGAAGGTCAGTTCTTGTTTTGTAATACATTTTATGGCTACATGTTCAATAAAACTTGATAACATGCCTGACAAGGTGCATTTTTTGGAGCCATACACCTTTTTATTTGAAGACATCTTAAGTGCCACTAGATCAATAAGTTTCATTTATTCTTTGGTCATGGAGCCCGGTTCATATTCTATTTCCTTCAAATTATGAATGTAAAATCTTTGCTAGCTCTATAAGGCCTTCCGTCCTGGAGTCGATAACATCATTTATCAAGGTTTGAGGAAAAAAGATGTTATTACTGAGTAAGTGGTAGGAATTGATTGGTATCATTGTGTCAATGGATGCTTAAGTCAAATTAGGAAAACCATTTGTTGTATCCCACAATTTAACATTGGTTTGAAGGTCTCAGTGGGAGCAGGCATGCAGTTTCTAATGGATAAAGTTGTTAACCCTAGGTTGTTCATCTCTGGAGAACACAATCCTCTTGATCTTTTGAAAGCATGTGCGCTTGTTGTCAACTCATTGTTGCTTTGTGTAATACTACGCAAAGCTTGTTGCCAAAGATCCTCAACATTTGTCTTTGAATGAATTTCCATCTCATTGATAAATGTCCTTTTATTTTTACCTTCATGGATATCTCCTCTGGTTTCTAAAACTCCCAAAATGCTCACCTCTCTTCTTAGCAGTCCTAGTGGTGGATGTTATCATGGTTAAACACACCACACCTTCCAGATAAGGATTTCAAACACACATTTAAAAGACACCACATCTTCTAGATGAGGATTTTGATCACTCATTTAAAATTAGTAAGTATCCTTCCCTGTCTACCCAAGAAGTTATCTTTCATATGTCCATGTGACATTTAAAATTCCTAACAAATGCTGGAGAGAAGTTTGCTCATTGCTTCCTAGAGGAAGCAGACATGAGTCACGAGATCTTTGACAATGAACGTGAACACATTCCTTTTGATATGGAAGAATGTAAAGCAAGATAACTCTTGACTTATGTCTGACATCAATCGATTATTCCATTTGAGATTCTTTTTCACCCTGGAAGGGATTAGACCCTAGGAGACAGGAAACGGGAATCAAACAGGACCCTGAGGTCCTGGGTGGGTTGCCTATTTCTCTTCCCCATTTTAGGTAGTTTTGAGATTGATACTTGTTGTTCAATAGTGATCCAAACTCTCCTGTAGTCGACATTTTCGTTTGAACATATCATTACATTTCATTATGAACAATATATTCAATTTTGCTTCGAGGTTGCCTATCACTGGAGCTATCCCCTTTTCCCATTTGATGTTGTTTCGAGATAGATATTTGTTGTTCAATAGAGATCCAAATTGTTCGCTGTTGGGATTTTCTTTTGTAGATATCATCACTTTTCATTATAGTGAAAATATTCAGTTTTGCTTTGAAAGAAGTCATGCTCCTTGTGTTGATATCTTTGAGTTTTTACTTGTACTTTTATCTGTTGATGCTGGAATGTGCTATGTGATAGTCTAGGATTGGGCTATTTCTTGATAATGAAATGGATTCACATGATTTATATCTCCACATATTTCTTTTGATTTCTTTGTCTCAGTTTATTCGTAAATAACATTTTACAGTGTTCTTGTTTACATGACTTCCATAAAGCAGTTGGAATGACGTGATGCCAAGTTTCACCATTTTAGGTCTGGATATTACATATTGAGTCACCTAAAAATGCAAATGTATATGCACATGCATTAAAGACTGCTAAATTTTCTTTCCTCGATTTCTCTTCGACAGCTAACAATTGTCACTCTTTCTAAATGTGTTAAATGCAGGAACTTTTTCTGAAACTGAACCGGATGGCTAGTATGGCAGCTGATATGTTTGTAGGCAGGGAACGATTTGCTACATTGCTGTTGATGAGGCTTACAGAAACAGTTATCTTATGGCTTTCAGAAGATCAAAGCTTTTGGGATGATATTGAGGATGGCCCAAGACCTCTAGGTCCTCTTGGTCTACGGCAGGCACGCAAATCTTGCATTTCTTCTTGATAAGTTTAGTTTCTGAATTGGTTGCTAATCTGCAGCATTTTCTTGTATATTTTTCAGTTTTACTTGGATATGAAGTTTGTTTTGTGCTTTGCTTCCCAAGGACGCTATTTGTCAAGAAATTTGCATAGAGTTGTCAATGAGATCATTTCGAAAGCTATCGCAGCATTTTCAGCCACGGGGTTTGATCCAGATAGGTACGGATGCTAGTTTCTTCCTTTGCTTTTCCCTTTTCTTATGATTACGAATTTAAGTTAATTGTCCTGTGTTTGCCATTTAAATCTGCATGAACTTTATTTGTACAATTTGAGGTTATGGTGGAATTTTGAGATCAATGAGATTTAGTCCACCCGCTTCCAAAGCACGTGGAAATAGTTCCACTTCTATATGATATAGTTGTGAAACTTTCGACGTCACATCATTATTGCGTGACCAATGGGAATGCCTAGGAATTTCAAAAGTTGTCAGAACTGTGAGCAAAAGATATAAAGCTCTCAAATAATTTCACCAATCCCATAGAAACCCCTTTCGACAACAAATTGTGAATTTTTATTTATTATCCAATCTTGCTAATAAGTAATATGGAAAAAATTTTAATATTTTATTTATAGTTCATAGTTGTTAAATATATAGAAATTGATTGATTTATATTTACTGTTAATCAACATTTATTTATTGATTGTTTTTAGGCATATCAACTAATATTCTCGAAATCAATTTTGATTAATTTTCTTTTCATATTAGCTTGTTGGATTTAGTGTTAGTGCTGATTAATTTTTTTATGATTTATTAGTTAGTCATTGTTAGAGTTAATTAAATTTTTTTTGTGATATCAGTTGCTAGACTTGGTGCTAATATGAAATAATTTTTTCTATTTCATGGATTCGTTGGACTTTGTAATGAATAATTATGATTATTAATAAATTACTTATAAAGCATATATTTATAATTTTATTTATTAATAATAAAATATCAAATTAGTTATTAACATGAATTAAGTAAAAATGAGATATTGGTAAGCTAATTTACTAGTATTATTACGTAATATATAAAAATATATTGAAAAGTTTAATTTATTATCATGTTATCATATTATGTGTTATTAAAATCAATATAGGAAGTTATTGATTAAATAAATTAACATTATATATTACACACTTATTGATACTTTTTAATATTAGTGATAAATTTTAATATCATAAATCAATAAAGTAATGAAAATTTTTACGATTTTATTTATTAATAGTAAAAATCAATAAAACTAATTAGTAATTATTTATAAAACTATGAATTATAGATAAAATATGAGAAAATTTTCATCTATTTAGTATCATAATAAATAAAAATCTTATTTAAGGACTTAATTTATTATAAAATAATAATAAACTAACTTGACCTATTAAAATTTTAATACCTTTTAATGTAAATATTAATATATGAGTGCGATAAATTAATAAAATATAACAATTTTTACTATTTCATTTATTAACAATGAAAATTGATTATTGCTTATTTATAAAAATATAAATTGTAAATAAAATATGAGAAATTGATCATCTTATTTATCGGTAATAGTACATAATAAATAAAAATTTTGTGAAAATTTAAATTATTTATTAAACTAATAAATATGATAAGTTGATATGTATTAATAAAGTGATTTAATGATACATATTGTATACTATTATATTATTAATATTAAATAATAGTTATTTAAATATGATAAATCAATAAATTAATATGTTGGTTATATACTATCCCTGTGCTAACTCCTAATAAGTTTCTTGTGGTTTGCCAAGTTCCAACCACACCCCTCTATGACTTGGTTGATGACTTAAATAAAGTTTGCCACGTGTACTCCATTAACATTTTTAATAATATTAACGGAGAACGTTTGAGGAAACTATGAGGGTTTCTCCTTAGATTTGTGAAATATAGGAGGTTTTGGTAGAATTGATGAAATCACGCGGGAGATTGGTGTTTTTTACTCTTCATAACTAAAATTCTTTCACAACTATTAATGAAAATGGCCTATAGGTGAAAAGGGAATAAACTCGGGTTTGGATAATTAGGTATTGTGAAAACACTAATTGCTATACAAAAATAGGCAATTTCAGTGTTAGATGAGGTGGCTTTATAGAGAAGGTAAAATTTCATTTCTGGGGTGGAGTTCATGTTTATCCAGTAATGAGAAGCTCTGGTTTCTCCTATCAATGTATAATATCTGAAGAATCTAGTTCAATATTCGCGTATCTGAAGAGCAGCAAGTCTGGAATTAGACACGGGACAACGCAGGTCATGTTAAAAATGACATCTATAATAGTGGAGGTGCTGAATGCCCATCCTGATTCACAAATCAGATCATGTTTCTTCTTGATGAGTTATTGAAAATTATAAAATTTTCATCCTAAGTTACAAAGAAAGTCATTATGTATTTCCCTGTCGAAAAGTTAGATTCTGCCCTGATCCAATTGTTGCTAATTCATCTAATTCTGCCTGGTGTAACAACAAATTTGTTGGTTATGGAGACGAGTGGTGCACTATAATTGTTAGAATGGACCATTACCATGATAAGTCCTCATCTTCATTATTTAGCTTGCAAATGTGTAATTAACATATGATATAATCCTCAGTAATGATTCACTTGAGCCGTTGTTCTATCTTACTGACTGTTCCTTCGAGTGTCTAGTTATTTTTGGTTTTCCTCTGGGATGAGTGGGGGCTCCTGGTCAGTGAATTGGTTTTGTTTACTTGATTGGATGCAGCAAATAGATAGGCATAAGTTCCTAGATATCTTAGAACGTATAGAATTGAAGTATTTAGTTTTTTGTTGGCTGAGATCTATGATTTTGGTTGCCAGCGTACTGCCAGAAGATGACTGGTTCAACGACATTTGTCAAGAAGCCGTAGAAAGATTAAGTGGAAAGCCAAAAGCCATTGATGGGGATCGTGAACTTAACAGCCCAACAGCCTCTGTCTCAGCACAGTCAATTTCATCTGTCAGATCTCACGGGAGCTCCTGAGAGAATGTTTTTAACTCCCTTGTAAAGTAGACTCTAAGCAGAATGCGTTATGATTTGTAATCAGATTGCCACATTCTTTATTTTGTTCATTTTCACCCCCTCTTTCTTCCAGTTATGTGCTACCTTTACTTTTGTGGGTTGGGGTGTTTATGCAAGGCAGAATTCTTTCTTGGACATTGATTTAGGATTTGAGCCTGTAAATGATACTTTTATTTGATGCTGAATCAAAATGTATAATCATTTTTTGACTATCATGGTGTTCTTTGTTCATTATCTACTTTGGCGATCAATTTTTTCTTTGGTTGATATTGAATTTATGCAGGCAGCTATAACACTTCGTATTGGTGAGTCATGGTCGGTAGCGTGTGCCTTGGTTTCCTAGGATTTCCTTCTCCCAAAGTTGAGAAATAGCCTTCCTTTTCGGGGGTCGTCTAGAGGTCGTATCGATCTACTTACACACCATCCGCAATTTGGGTTCTTAAGGTGGATTCATTCCTCTTGGAGACTACAATTAGAGTCCATTTTCACTTGGTAAACGCACAAAATAGAATTTGTAGTTGCATTCGCGTCGTGAGCCAGTAATGATGAGCAAAGATTTGATGGGGTTTTTTAGCAGTGGCGTGTTGACTGTTGAGCCATTAACAATGAGCAAACTTTCAACATTGATCCCGTGCAGTTTCCGTTGATTCATTTAAATCTTAACAATAATAAAGGTACCATTACGCATCACCACATCTACCGAGAGTGTAATCGTTGTGCGGACTGGCTAGCAAACTATGTGATGCGGTTCTACATTGGATGTATGATAGAGTCTTCTCAAGACAATATCTCAGGGTGTAAGTTTCCTTACTTGAAAATTGAGAAAAGTATTTGTGATGGAAAAATAACAGTTAAGAGAGAACAGATTCAGAGAGAGATATAGTGGAAACAATCGATAGTTTTTCTTATTCCCCCAAGATTGATTA
>JANIJH010000005.1:55030399-55042908 GCA_024520975.1 Erythroxylum areolatum
AGTGGAAACAATCGATAGTTTTTCTTATTCCCCCAAGATTGATTACAAATCCTATTTATAATGAAATTCTAAAACAATATCTCCTACATTCTAGGCATTATCTGCCTATATAACTTGAAACGAAACTAACGGCTTTTTATTTGGAAACAAATAAACAACTAACGGAAATAACAAAAAGCTAGTGCACGAAAAACATATTCTTCACGTCTGCACGTCCCATACGTCTGCATGTCCCACGTTTGCATTTCTGCCTTCCCAGAACCCAAAAGCAATGCAAGACGTCTAATTCCTGGTGCAAGATAAAGCATCCTCCACGTCTGCTGCTTGCATGACCCTATCAATGTACTTTTTTAGATACCACCCCCAGTGGGTGCCATTCTATCCTCCTTGAGGGTCAGTTGGGCGTTAGTTTCTCCCGACTCGTTTTGTAATCTGTATCTTTTTCCCTTTAATAAAAAAAGGGTCGAAGATACGAAACTCTATTGTATACTACGGAACTCTAAAAAAATTATTTAATCTTTAAATTTTTTGACAATTGTGTTATTTTTAATATTTCAAAATTTTTTATACTTTAATTAAAAAATAACTATAAATTATATATGTTATAAGCATTAGACGTCAACTAATCAAAAGTTAATTACACACCAATCTAATTTAGTTCTTAAATTTAAACCAAATTAATTAAACTTGACGACTTGAAGTAATAATTTATTATAATTATTTTAAATTATTAATTTAAGTCAAATTTAATTATTTTAAGTTGAATATAAGAACTAAGCGGGGTTACTATATTTGTGATATTTAATTAATTCACACATGATGTTTATATTGTTTGTGTTTTATCATTATTTTTAACTAATGTCTAAAAGAAAAGATTTTCTAGAGAATTAAAAACTAGGAGTTTTTTTTGAAAAAGTTCAAGATTAGGATTTTTTTTCTAAAGTTCATTAATATCATAAGGGAGGTCAATGTCTTTTATAATTGTAATAAATACTTGTTGAGATTAAAGCCTTTTTTTTAAAGTAAACGCATAAAACACATATCCATAGACAAAGCAGGAAAACGAAACTAACCCAAGCCAACAGGCTTACCCCATACACCCGGATCCTAAAAGCCTTTCCTCGTCAATGGCAGAACAAGATGAACTATCGGAAATTAAAATAGATTCTAAACAAGGAGTAACATTCTAGTTATGAAGGTTTGCATATAATAAGGTTGCTATGGCTAATGAGTGAGCCGCTTTATTGGCAATCCTACGTGTCCATTGGAAGGACAAATGAAGGAAATGTCGCTTGAGTGAGAGACAATCAAGGGCCAAAGTTCCAATCTCAGAAACATTCGAAGACGGAGCCAAGATAGCTTAAACAGCCATTAAACATTCAGACTACAAAATGACGTGATTCACTTATTTTTCTTTTAACCAAGACAAAACTTCTCGTATCGACATAAGTTCAGCAATAACTGGATCAAAAAGAGAAGAATAATGTCTTGATATACCAGTAACAAACCGACCTCTTTCATCCCTAAGCACAGCAGCAAACCCTGTAGCATTATTGTCCTTAAAAACATAAGCGTCGATGTTGCATTTTAGAAAACCTTCCGATGGTTTAATCCAAGCTGAACTACAAGAACGTGAGCCATTAGTCCTGGCAATAACCCGCACAAACCGTGAGTCCTACAAATCTTTGAGAAAATTGTCAGCAAAAGTAACTACCATAATAGAGGGTACATTCTTACGATTCCATACTCCGATATTTCGGTGATACCAGGTACTCCATAGCATAGCTAAAATACGTTCTATACTAGCTGTTGGCGAGTTGTTTAATGTTTGCATAATAAAATGCTCAATCCTATTATCTGAAAGACGCAAATCCACCAAGGACCAGATTTCTTTAGCTCTAGGGCATTCCATTAGCGCGTGATTTAGGTCTTCTACATGACTGCAATAATCACATGTAGTATTGAGCATAACACCCTTCTGAAGGAGTTGATCATTACAAGGAATAAAATCCCAAAGACATTGCTATGTAAAATCCTTTATCTTTAGGGGAATAGACAAATTCCAAAGTCGATTCCAAGGGCCATCCACAAAGAAATTAACTATATCAGTAAATTGATTTAGAGCTAGTTTATAGCCTGTTTTAACTAAGTAGAAACCATCCCGACTATAGTGCCATATCAGTTTTTTGGGGGGTTTTGACAAAGCGATTGGGATCCTGGATACACGTCTTACATCATAAGGAGTTAATAGCCCTTCTAACAAATGAACATCCCAACTAGATCCAGATTCACTGAACAGATTGCTCACCTTTATATTAATGAAGTCCGGGATGGGAGGGGAGGTAATGAAAAAATTATTGGCTTCGTTAATCTAGGGGACTGTAAAAACATTAATTGAGGATCCATCACCCAGTCTCCATCTCACACCGTAAAGTAATATATCCTTAGCGCAAAAAATACTTTTCCAGATGAAACTAGAATTGTTTCATTCCTTTGCTTCCAAGAAACTACAAGAGGGGAAATATTTGGCTTTGAAAATATTGCTTGGTAAGGAGTCAGGGTAGGCAATAAACCGCCAGGCTTGTTTATAGAGCATAGCTAAATTGAAACAATAAAGGTCCCGAAAGCCCATACACCCATATTTTTTTGGAACACAGAGTAGGTCCCAGCTGATCCAGTGGATTTTCTTCCTATTACTGTTGCCCAATCCCCACCAAAAGGAGTTCATCATTTTTTGGATCTCATCGCAGGTGCCCAGGGGGATAAGGAATACACTCATGCAGTAAGCAGGCAGAGCTTGTGCAATTATTTTGATAATGATCTCTTTTCCTGGTTTTGAGAGTAGCTTATTTTTCCAGCTCGCGATTCGCTTACTAAGACGATCCTTTATAAAAGCAAAAACTTGATTTTTCTTTCTTCCAATTAGTAAGGGTAACCTAAATATCTTCCGTGATCATTAAGAGTGCTTACCCCTAAGATGGTTTCCACAACATTTCTATCAATAGGTTTTGTGTTTGAGCTAAACATAGTAATGGACTTCTGATAGTTGATCGCCTACCCCGGAGCTGCTTCATAGATGGCGAGTGCTCTCTTAATGTTTTGTTCTTCAGTCATGTTTGCTTAAAAAAAATAGAAAACTGCCATCTATAAAGAATAGATGAGAAACACTAAGGCTGCCTTGACAAATGGTTACATTATGTACATCCCCTCGAGCTTCATTCTTCCTTAACAAAGCAGATAAACCTTTAGCACAAAGGATAAATAGATATGGAGACAAAGGATCTCTTTGCCTAAATCCACGCTTAGGCATAATAAGGCCAACTTCGGATCCATTAAACACCACCGAGTAACTCACATTAGTGACATATAACATAATGAGCTCCACCCATTTGCTGTCAAAACCTAGCTTTAGCAAAATAAAACGTAGGTATTCCTAGTCGTCTCTGTCGTAAGCTTTACTTATGACAATTTTAAGGGCGGCTTCCCCAACTTTTCCCTTCCCTTTGTTCTTCATGTAGTATATGATTTCAAAAGACACCATAATATAGTCAGTGATGAGGCGACCTGGAACAAAAGTCGACTGCATGGGTGATATGATCCTTGGAAGAAGGGTTTTGAGTCTGTTCGCGATGACTTTAGCTATGAGTTTGTATATGACATTGCATAGAGCTATCGACTGTAGATCTTTCACGCAATTAGGATTGTATTTTTTAGGGATCAAAACAATCAAAGTGTCATTGATTGTATCAGGAAACTCACATTTCTCCATCCAGTTGCTACAATTGTTAAAAATATCAATCCCCAGTATATGCCAGCATTTATGAAAGAACGCCGGGTTCATGCCATTGGGTCTAGGGGCTTTATCCAGATGCATTTCAAACATTACTTTCCTGAACTCCTCAAGCTGCAAATGTGCAAGTAGATAGGCATTATCCTTCTGACTTACCATAAAGCTAACAGAAGCAAAATGACTGAAGTCAGTACCCCCCGATGCTAAAAAAGCTGATTGAAACAGTCAAGAATGATGTTGCCTATACCCTTATTGTCTGAGACCTACTGACCATTGTCATCCATGAGTGAAGTAATATGGTTCAGTCTTTTTCTTTTTGAGGCTTGTGTATGAAATATTTCAAGTTGACCTCCCCATATTGCATCCAAAAAATCTTTGAAAGTTGCTTCCAATAAATTTCTTCCTGGGCAAGAAGATGATTAAGCTCAGCTTTCTATATCCGAATCTGGCGAGATAACTCCATGTTCCTCTTAATGGTTTTAACAAGTTCTAAGAAATTGTTCCCTAGATGCTTCTGCTAGTTAAGCAAGCTGGTACCGCATTTTTTGAGCCAAGGTAGGATGTTCAAATGTACATTGGCAGCCTAAAACCCAGAAATAAAATAAAAAAATCCCTCCTCCATTAGCCACTTGTTTTCAAAGTTAAATCGACTAATCTTCTTAGCAGGAAGCTTACGCGTAGACACCAGTTTGATAGGATTGTTATCAGAAGTGGCCCACACCAAATTGTACAACTTATGAAATAGGAATATATCCATCCATTCTTTGTTGACAAAAGCACGATCTAGTCTCTCTAAAATAAGAGAGTTTGAGTCTTTTCCTCTTTCCCATGTATATTCAAATCCGATAAAAGGAATGTCATCCAAGTTACAGCCCATGATACATTAGTGAAAACCTTCCAATAATGAGCTATTTTAATCCGCTCCTCCTAGTTTATCATTGAGTGAAAGAAGGTTGTTAAAATCTCCAAAACAGACCCAGGGCATGTTGTGAAGACGTGAAAGAGAGCAAAGAAGCTCTTAACTAGCGTGTTTTCTAGTGGAGTCTGGGAAGTCGTAGAATCCAGTGAGTCGCCATTTAGGCGTAACCAAATTATCAATAACCAGATCAATATGATTGTTAGAATAACCTGTAATAGTAGTAGAAACAGTATTTGTCCATAACATGGCTAGACTTCAACATATTTTTTATTTCTTCCATATTATCAGAGTTCGCAAGAGTTTCACTTAAAAAGAGAATGCAAGGCTTATTAAACCTAACTAGGTCCTTAAGAGCACGAACTGCCTGGTGGTTGCCTAATCCATGATAGTTCCAGGCTATGTAATTTATGCCTCTCGGCAGGTCTGCTGAGCAAGACCAGCTGCTGGTATTTGATTTGGAGGTTAAGAGGAAAACGAAGACGAAACTGTATCGCTTGTATTAATCTCCTCTACTGAAATAGTTTATGTGTTTCCTTGCCTTAGACACTTTTTGCTTTCCTCTATGTTCATGACCAAAGCTTCTTTATCTATTTGTCCAGAAGTATTGTTTTCCGCCACTTTGGCTGTGTTTCCACTGGGTGTATGGTAATTGTGGCCCAATTGAGGAGTAAAACCTGCAGTGGACTTAAACATAATCTTCTTAGGAAAGTAAGAAAAATTATCACCTATCTTGTGAGGATTCTTATCTGCCTTTTGTGAATATTTAAACTTTGGATTTTGTGCAGCAAAATCTGCATCGAGATCATTCCCAGGATCTCATTTCCATTGCACCTTTCGTCGTGCATTTTTGGCCCACACTTTTGCTTGAATTTCCTTTGGCCATTCACGGCAGAGTTCCTCCTTTAGCCTTTCAAGCAACTTTAGACAGTTGGTTTCGCTATGTCCTATTACTCCACAAAGGTAGCAGATGAGAGGAAGACATTCATAGCTGACCATTATCTTCATTGGTTCAGCACCTTGTTTCCTTATACTCTTCTTACTCATTAGCGGTTCTTCCACATTTATACGAATTCGGACTCGCATGTAACTATTCCATGAGCTACGTCTATGAGTAGTATCGTACTCCAGGTAGGTTCCCATCAAGTTACCTATATTTTTTGCTAACGCCTCAGAAGCAAAACCCAGTAGGAGACCATGGAATTGCACCCAAATATCTGTATGAATGAAATCGATATCCGCTGGGTTCTCCCCTTCCTTCCATTGGTGAACTAATAAAATAAATTTGTTAAAAGACCACGGTCCTCCAGCTGACATCTTCTTTAGACCAAAATGGTGATAAAATTGGATTACGTAGAGGTTGTTTTCACCCATCGGTTTGATATACGCTCCCTGGATAGGGTGCCACAGACTCAACAAAGTTCTTTCCAGTACATCTAAGTTAACCACTCTTTCTCCAACCAATTTTCCAAGCAGATACAAATCATAGTTGATTTCCTCCTTTTGAATATCTTCTGTAGGAATCACAAACTCTGTGTTTTCTTTTTCTCAAATAGAGAGTTTCTGAAAGCCTGAATCCATGATGCATAAAGAAAAATACAGAAAACTCAAAATCTATTTGACCTGCAATACTTTCCATGCACATTCAAGGCACGACCAAAACTTGCACTCTTGAGAGATAGACGAGAGGCAAGATGAAGTCCTTGAAAGTAAAGTTCTCTCTTTGAGATTAAAGCTTGTCATATTCAAATTATGCTGAGGAAAAATTAATTTAGAATCTAACTCGTGATTAAGAGGTCAAAATTTAAGTTAAGGGCTAAATGTGAAAATTATCTCTAACGTTTTACAAAAAAGTTTGAAGTTACTTATTGTATCATTTTACATCATAACGTTTAGCAATTAGTATTATTTGTACCATAAACTTTAACCCCATTAACTTTTAGGTTGTTAATTTTTCTAATGTTGTAGGACAGTTTGCCAACATAGACATTAGTTACAGAACAACTTTACAAGAATGTATATTAATTTTAAAATAGTTTAAAATTATATTAATGATTTTTAATCAAGGTAAAAGCAAGTATCTTGTAAAAAAAGAAAAGAAAATCAAACCCAAAATTAAAGGAATCTTCCTTATCTGAAACTTTTAGAACCTTAACTCCAATTTCGGAGAATTATTTTCAAGCTACTAATAAACTAACCCAAATTGACACACTTCCAATTTCTGAGACATTGACTCACGTTCGAAAGTGCGATAAGAATTGCATCAACATAAGAGGATACCATAACGGTTGTTTACAATAGGAGATGAATCAAATTGTGGCTAAGGTTAGTTTGTTAATAATGTCCAATTTTACCACATATATTTATTGCACCAATACCTTATTAATGTTATATACATATTAGACCATTCATTGTAACTACATGATATCTAACAATTTCTTCACAACTTATAGCTTAAATTTCAAGAAGCAACATGATACAGCAGTTGGAGGTTTAACTGGGTACTTCCAATCATAACCATCTGTATTAGCTTCAATATTGAGGACAAAGACAACTTATGGGTCAGTTGATCTGAGTAATTTTTAAATTTCATTTCAACCAAGGGGATTTAGGTGAAAAGATATCCCAATTATCACGTCACGATAATTGTAAGATCAAGCTTGAAAATGCATGTTGTTAGAAATTCTAGTAGTCAATCACCCAACAATAAAATTAAAGGTTAATAGTGTGAATGGCATGGTGGAATAGTTTTTCTATACTTCTTTTGGGTGAGGGATTAATTGTCTATATTCAACTTATTTTTATTGAAAGAACTATAAATGGATTTGTTTTTGCACAAGATGAATGTAACTTGTAGATTTTGGAACTTGGTTATAAATTGTCCAATGATTTACAAAGTATGCATTCTACAATATGTCAATGAAGACAAACATCGACTTTTTAAGAATTTCTATTTAGCATGTGATCCTTGTTGCTGAAATTGATTAATTGGTATTAAGGAATGGAATTGTTTTAGTTCCTTACTTACATGTAGGTAATTAAAAGATATGGAGGTATTAAATGTGTTTATGATGGAAGAATACCATAAACAGCGTATTCATCAACTATATGAATGTGTAAGCAATATATTCATCAATTATAAAAATGTGTTTATGTTGCTTATGTATTGAATTGCTAGAAATTAATATAAGACAATTTAATGGATCGATTGATTTTGTCATACCTATATCCATGATAGTTTTTGTAAAGATCTATTCCCTCTCTTTTTCTTTCCTTGATTTGTTTCTTCAATGGTACGGATAACCATTCATAAGTTTCTAAACCTTATATATATATCAACAACCCAACCAACATGTTATTTGGTATTTAAAGAGAGAGGGAAAGGGTCTTTAACCAATTTGAGATCCCTTTATTTAATACCAAATAACCAGTTCTTTTCATGGGACTTAAACTATAAGTCACATGGGTCATTAAATATTCTAACAATCTCCCACTTAACCCATATTACGACTTGATGATTCAATAATAAAACTTTAAGTGGACACAATACATAGAATCAATCAAGTCATTCTCAATTGAATTAAGATGATGAGATCATGGCGGTCATAAGTTATACAACATGATTTCTTCTGCGTATCACATAATCAACTTAACTTATAAAAATTTAAGTGGGTAATTCTGTAATTGTTGTCGCACAAATAATACTTATTGTATACAACATAATATGGATAATAAGTGAGCAAAAACATATGACTGTGATTGAATTTACAAGTGTTATAACAATTTGAGCAAAAATGCTTATATGTATATATACATATCTGAATGTTATACTAACAAGGACTTATTTATAAGGCCCATCCGCTCAACATGACCAATAAATGTTTTAGGCGGTAAGCCTTTAGTTAACGGATCCGCTATTATAAGATCGTTACCAATATGCTCAATTTACACTTTATGTTTTTTCACTTCTTCTTTCACAGACAAATACTTCAAATCCATATGTTTCGTACCCTTTGAATACTAGTCATTCTTAGAGAAGAAAACAGCTGTGAAATTATCACAATAAATTCTTAACAGTCTATTACTACTATCGATAATACCAAGACCTAAGATAAAGTTCCGCAACCACAATCCATGAACTGTGGTCTCAAAGCACGCCACAAATTTAGCCTCCATAGTGGAAGTAGCAATGACGGACTACTTTCCACTTTTTCACGAAACTGCTCTTCCAGCTAATAGGAACATATAACCAAATGTAGATTTTCATGAGTCTACACAATCGGCATAGTCTGAATCCGAGTAACCTATCACTTCAAAATGGGTTGATTTTCTATATGTGAGCATATAGTTCTTTGTGCTTTGTAAATATCTAAGAACTTTCTTTACAACTTTTGAGTGGTCCATTCTAGGATTGCTTTGATATCGGCCTAATATTCTGACAGCAAAATTGATATCTGGTCGAGTGCATGTTTGAATATACATTAAACTCCCAAATACTGACACATAAGGAATAGACTCCATTTCCTTACGTTCCAAATCGTTTCGTGGACATTACATTTGACTAAATTTGTCCCCTTTCTGACTTGGAATTATCCTTGCGGAGCATTTTTTTCATTTGAGATCTTTCTAATACTTTCTCGTTATAACCTTTCTGAGACAATCCTAACAATCTTTGTGATCTCTCACGGAATAATTCAATTCCTATCACATAGGATGCCTCACCTATATCTTTCATTTTGAAATTATTAGAGAGAAAATTCTTTACATCATATAACAAAACCATATTATTAGCAGCAAGAAGGATATCATCAACATATAGGACTAATATAATGAACTTGCTCTTACTAACCTTCATATAGATACACCGATCAACGGTATTTTCTACAAATCTATAAGACATAATGATATCATTACACTTAAGATACCATTGTCGGGAAGCTTGCTTTAGTCCATATATTGACTTCTTTAATTTACGCACTAATCATTCCTTTCCTGTGGTTATGAAACCTTCTGGTTGATCCATATAAACTTCTTCTTCTAAGTCACCATTTAGAAAAGTAGTTTTTATATCTATTTGGTGAAGCTCTAAATCATAATGAGTCACCTGGGCCATAACAATTCTTAAAGAATCCTTCTTTGAAACTGGAGAGATGGTCTCTTTATAGTCAATACCATCTTTTTGAGTGTAACCTTTAGCAACAATTCTGACTTTATAACTTTCAATGTTGCCTTGTAAGTCATGTTTAGTCTTAAAGACCCATTTATAACCCTTTTTTTTTGCACCTTCTGGCAACTTAAGTAATTTCCAGACATTTTTGTCATCCATTGATTTCAACTCTTCTTTCATAGCATTGAACCATTTTTCAAGTTTGCAACATTTTATGGCTTGTTTGAACGAGACTGGATCCTGATCAATGCTCAACTCACATTCATGTTCAAGTGAGTAAACTTCATAGTCACTTTAAATAGCTGATCTTCTCTGCCTTACAGAACTTCGTAATGCTAATTTTTGTGGCATCACTTGATCATTTGTAACTTGAACATTATTAGATGGTTCTTCATTAATATGTTCAATTTGTGATATTAGAACATTAATTTATTGTTTTGGTATATTGTGTATCCATGATGCAACAAGAGGAATAACCACCGGTGGGATCACATTTGATGTAGTAGTTTCTACTCGACTTAGAGTAGTTTCTACTTGACTCTCGTGAATATCCATTTTTTGGGGTTCTCCACTCCTATTCATTGGATCATTCTCAATGAACCAAGCGTTACTAGACTTAACTGACAATAAAATCTATACTTCTTTGACTTTTCGGGATAGCTGGTGAAATAACCACTAACGATTCTCGCATCAAGCTTCTTTTCATGCAGATTATACAACCTTACTTCTGTCGGACAACCCCAAATGTGAAGGTGTCGTAAACTAGGTTTCCTTCCTATCCACAGTTCATAAGGTGTCTTAGGAACTGCCTTACTAGGAATCCTATTAAGCAGATACGCAACGGTCTTTAATACATGCATCCACAATAACAAAGGTACAGTACTATAACTTAACATACTCCTAACCATATTCATAAGAGTACGATTTTGCCTTTTAGCTATACCATTTTGTTGCGGTGTACCAGGCATTGTTTTTTGCGCACATATGCCTCGACTTGTAAGAAACTTTGCAAATGGACCTAGACATTATCCACTTTCATCAAAATTTCCATAACATTCACCACCTCTATTAGACCTCATTATCTTTACCTTTCTATTTAACTACCTTTCTATCTCATTAATGAACACCTCTAGGATGTCCACAAACTGAGACTTCTCATACATATTGTAAGAAGTCACCAATAAAGGTAATGAAATATTTTTTACCGCCCTAAAAGGAATATTAAAAGGACCACAGATGTCAGTGTGTATTAATTCAATTCACTACTTCTTGTGGCTGGATTCCTTGACATATGTTTGGTTTGCTTACCTTTAATACAATCCACATATATATCCCAATTAGCAAAATCTAATTGAGGTAAGATTTTATTTTTCTCTAACCTCTGTACCCTTTCCTTGGATATATGACCTAATCTTTTATGTGCACTATATTTATTTCCTATAATATGGTCAACATGAAACAGAGATTCAGCAAAATCAACATCAAGATTGAAACGATATAAACAATCAATTAAAGTACCAGAACCATAATAGTACTTGTGTTTGTATAAAGAAAACACACAATTTCCAATCTTAAAGTTAAAACCATCATCATCCAACTTCGCAATAGAAACTAAATTCCTAGCACAGTCAGAAATATAAAGACAATTTTTCAGATCCAGGTGACACCCAGTGTCAAAGATCAATTTGTACGTCCCAATGCCCTCTATTCGTGCCTTCATTCTATTCCTTATATATAAGAATTTTTCAATTCCATTTATGGTTTGGATTGAAAGGAATCCCTATTTAACATGTAACACATGAGTAGTTGTACCAGAATCTAACCACCAGGTATTATTAGGCACTTCAATAAGATTTAATTCAAAACATACTGAGATATAGTATATACCTTTCTTTTCGAACCAAGCTTTTCTTTTAGGGCATTCCTTCTTGAAGTGACCAGGCCTTTTACAGAAAGGACACCTCTTATTTTTATGGATTTGACCCTCATTAACTTTGTTGAGAGCTTTGTCTTTATCTTTTCCTTTCTTTCTTGGTTTGTTCTTGTTGCTACTAGCTCCTTAATGAAATGTTAGATGAATGGAGTGTTCCTTCATTTTCTTCAATCTCTCTTCCTCTTGAACCAACATGGCCTTAATTTCTTGAGGGTTCCATATTTCCTTAATGGTGTTATAATTCACCTAAAACTACCCGAACTCAAGAGGAAGTGAGTTGATAATGAACTGTACAAAGAAATACTCACTTACATCCACAACCATGGATTTAAGCTTTGTCACTAGATTTGACATATGTGGCACATGATCATGAATAGGATGTTATCAGTTAAACTTTTTGGTCTTTAGCTCACTCATTAAAGTCCCTACTGTGGACTTGTCAGCTATATCAGATTGGGAGAATTCTTTAAGCTTCAACATGAACTCCTTTACATTGTCCGTTTCAGGTATTGACGGCTTTATATTTTCTGCGATCATCGTTCACATCACATTCAAGCTCAGCCTATTAGACCGTTTCCAAGCCTCATAATAAGACTTGTTAGCTTCAGAACTAGTCTCAATTATGACTGCAGGCCTTGCGTCCAAAACTATGACCAAGTCCAAATCCATTACACGCAGTTGAAAATGGATTTGTTCGACCAGT
>JANIJH010000005.1:55098950-55109955 GCA_024520975.1 Erythroxylum areolatum
CTTAAGCTTTAAAAACATATGCAAACTTCCTAAATTGCCCTTACACCATCTTATTCTTTTAATTTCTAATAACTTATTAAAATTCTAATTTTAACTAAATCCCTTCATTTAATATCCATTTACTAAGCACTAAAAACCTCAAATTAATTACTAAAAGGAAATTAGCAAACTAAACCTAAAAAAAAATAATTAAACATGCTTATTTACTAAGAAGGAAGAATCGAGACCCAACAGAAGGTGTTGTAAATTAGGTTTCCTTCTCGTCTACAGTTCATAAGGTGTCTTAGGAACTGCCTTACTAGGAATCATATTAAGCAGATATGTAGTAGTCTTTAATGCATGCATCCACAATGATAAAGGTACAATACTATAACTTAACAAATTCCTAACCATATCCATAACATTACAATTTTGCCTTTCAGCTACACCATTTTTTGCGGTGCACCAGGCATTGTGTATTATGTACATATGCCTTGACTTGCAAGAAACTTTGCAAATGGACCTGGACATTGTCCAGTTTTATTAAATTTTCCATAATATTCACCACCTCTATCAGACCTCACTGTCTTTACTTTTCTATTTAATTGCCTTTCTATCTCATTAACGAACACCTCTAGGATGTCCACAGACTGAGACTTCTCATGTAGTAGATAAGTATAACCATATCGTTAGAAGTTACCAATAAAGGTAATAAAATATTTTTCTCTACCCCAAGAAGGAACATTGAAAGGACCATAGATGTCAGTGTGTATTAATTCAAGTAATTCGCTACTTCTTGTGGCTAGATTCCTTAATATATGTTTGGTTTGCTTACCTTTAATGCAATCCACACATATATCCCAGTTAACAAAATCCAATTAAGGTAAGATTTCATTTTTTCACTAACCTCTGTATCCTTTCTCTGGATATATGACCTAATCTTTTATGTCACAAAAAAACAAAACATTCATTATGTGCAATATGTTTATTTCCTATAATATGGTCAATATGAAACAAAGATTTAGCAAAATCAACATCAAGATTGAAACGATATAAACAATTAGTTAAAGTATCAAAACCATAATAGTACTTGTGTTTATATAAAGAAAACACACGGTTTCCAATCTTAAAGTTAAAACCATTATCATCCAACTTTGCAATAGAAACTAAATTCCTAGCACAGTCACGAACATAAAGACAATTTTTTAGATCTAGGTGACACCCAGTGTTAAAGATCAATTTGACATATATGTTGTATGATCATGAATAGGTTGTGACCAATTAAATTTTTTGGTCGTCAACTCACTTATTAAAGTCCCTACTATGGACTTGTCAGTTATATCAGATTGGGAGTATTCTTTAAGCTTTAACATGAACTCCTTTGCATTATCCGTTTTAGGCATTAACGGCTTTACATTTTCTATGATCATCATTCATATCAAATTCAATCTCAACCTGTTAGACCGTTCCAAGCCTCATAATAAGACTTGTTAGCTTCATAACTAGTCTCAATTATAGATGTGGGCCTTGCATTTAAAACTATGGCGAAGTCCAAATCCATTACACCCAATTGAAACTGGATTTGTTTGGACTAGTCAGCATAGTTCAGACCATTGAACTTGATTAGCCCATTTCCTAAAGCAAACAAATTAGTAGATGCTGCAAACATATAGCTCACATATTAATTCTTTGAGTAAACCCAAATGGATTCAAACTAACTAATACACTTTGATTATGCATTTAAATTCTCCTTTCGGTGAAATTTAAATACATAGTTGTAACCTATTATGGTGCATATATATAGTTTACTATAATAGACAATCAATCATTTCTAGTCAACATGTATGTTATCTTTGGATATACAATCATATTAACCAAACATATTGATAAAGTCCCTTTAATGTTATTAATTATAAGCAATGGTCCACCTTTGGGTGACCTCCTAATGTTGTAATTAATTATCTCAATTGTTCAATTCAACCTTTATGTCATTTTAGCACCGTATCATAATGAACAATTGAAATAATCACAATTAGATGATTAATATTTTCAAGCTAGGCCACTTTGGTAACTAACAAGCTGTCCACATGATAAACATTTAATTGGACAATTATCATACATGATAAATTTTAATTTAATTAGTTTGGTCACTTTGGTGACTAAAAAACTAGTACAAATTACTATAACATCATGTAGCACATTCAACATATAATAAGAAACATAATTCCAAGCATTGCATAATATAAATGGTCAAAGTACCAATTAAAACATAATATGACACAAAATTATATTATGCATAACAAACATATGCGCACCTTTTATGCATATAAACCTAAATTGATTACTTTATTAATTAATTTAATTATCAATTAATTAATGAATTATGAGTTATGACCCAAAATTAAAAATACATTAAGTAGGACCAATATTCAAACCCATAAATTTTTTTTTTTAAAAAAATATACATATGACTCGATAGGCGCGTGCTGTTTCTTTCAAATGAGGCACGTGTGTTGCATGCGTCTCATCTTCCCTAGCGATGAACGTTGAGTTCGTTTCATTGTTTTTTTAATCTTATTTATTCTTTCTTTCATGGATTCTTCTGCAATTTCTTTCCAGAATCCTCTCTTGGCTTAAGCTAACAATAATGTCACCTACCATTGTCTTCTTCGATGGTCAATACACGACACAAACTCATGGAGTTTCTCACTCTAACCCATAACAGTTGAGGTTTGTATCTTTTCTTTTAAACAATCCATACATAACCATTCATCCATATTTTGTTTGATTAAGCATTGCGAATGGAGTTCAATTAACATTCGAAAATAACAACAAGAAATTGTTGTCTGTGTTTCTATGTTTATTACATATATGAAGAAAACAATGTTATGAAAAATATAGAATAAGGCAACACTCTATCCATACAAGAACAAACAGAAAAACGATTATATAGAAACGATACACAGTAAAAAAAGCATGCAACACCATGGCTCTGATACCAATTGTAAGACAATTTAATAAATCGATTGATTTTCTCATACCAATATCTATGATAGTTTTTGTAAGGATTTATTCCCTCTCTTCTTCTTTCCTTGATTTGTTTCTTCAATGGTTCAGATAATCTTTTATAAGTTTCTAAAACTTATATATATATCAACAACCCAACCAACATATTGTTTGGTATATAAAAAAGAGAGCGAAAGGGTCTTTGACCCATTTGAGATCCCTTAATTTAATACCTAACAACCATCATCTTGGGTTCTTTTAATGGGACTGAAACTATAAGTCACATGGGCCATTAAATATTCTAACAATTAATATCTTAAATTGATTTCTAGAAATATGTTATGTTCGAAATGTGTTTGTATTGCTTATGTATGGAAACTACTTTTGAAAATCAATAGTTGAAATGTATTTATCATGCTTGTGTGATCTTTTTTGCCAAAATTGAAGTACTAAGGAAAGGAATTGTTTTAGTTCCTTGCTTATATGTTTGTAATTAATAGTTGTGGAAGCATGAAATGTGTTTTTAATGGATGAATACCATAAGTAGTGTATTCATCAATGTAAGAATGTGTTTATATTTCTTTTATATAGAAATTATTGTTAGAAAACAAACAATTCATTTAAATAGATGCAATTAATTGCATGTAATCAAATAACATATAATACATGGTTGTAGTCTTCTCAAACATTTTATCATATTTTCAAGTGGGAAAAAATATGATAATAATAGATATTACTATCAAAACTAGTATAAAATATGTTATGAACACCTTATCAGCTACTTTTTCTTATTAATATTAACCTACTCCATGTGTTTCATCTTTCCTTCAAACTCAATTTTTTAATATATTCTATAGTTTTTAGTTTTTAATGAACCGCTTCACACATTTGATTGCCTTTAATTTTCCCTTTGTTACTTATAGCTAAATGATGTTTTAAGTTTGCATTTTATCTCCTTAATATTTGAATAATATTAACAGCCTACTATACTAATAATTTATTCATTGATGTTTTAAAAGAAAACAATATGAAATAAAGTTAAGAAACAATCAATAGATACCAAATACACTCAAGTCAAGAGGAAAGCCAAGGCCACAAGATCAAGGCATAATAAATATCCAAATTTATTTGTGATCTATTCAAATTTATTTGTGATCTTTCTTGTACTTTTTACTTGGTCATTGATTGTCTTATGTGTTACTACAAGTGCATGATATAGTTGTAACTAACATTGGTCAGTATGAGTTGATCCCATAAGGACTATCAGTTAATTACCAACTATTCACAAAGTTAATAAGTTAGACTAATGGTTATGATTGATTGAATAACAAAAATAAATAAATAAATAAATAAATAAATCTAAATGACAAAATAAAGCAATGATAAATGGATAAATCAATCTATGAATAAATAAGATTTAGGTAAGTTTTCACTATGACTATTATTCTCAATTTTACTCTCATTAAATAAACACTTATAGTTTCTTGGATTAGTAAGAATCCCTAAGTTACACTTATATTCTTTCTTGAGACATACAACTCTTATCCTTAGAATAATTAATTAGAATTCCTTTCAAATCAAACAACATAAGAATGCTTTGATTTGATCTATGAACTCTCCTAATAGGTGTTACCCTAATTTAAGAAGATCTTATGACTTACTCTCCAATAGCTTATGCATAACTCTCTTTATCCATATTGTAATAACGTCATACATCTTATATATCAAATCTTGATGCATGAATAAAATAACTGAGTCTTCTACTTTCACTCCTTTAATTTAATCAATTATAAAAATGGATAAATCTAAAAAGAATAGAAAATCAATAAACCGAGGATCAATTCGGCATATGAATCTTAAGGTCCATCCCACTTAAATCTATATCTCAATCAGCTTATAACTAAACAAAGAATAATAGCTAGAAAATAATAAAGAAAAAAGAGATTATTATTATGAGTTTTAAATTTAGAGTCTTCAATGAATCTTTGGTGAAATCTTATCTATCTTCCATATTTGACCAAATCTTTATCAAAAATTAATGTAGAATGGCTTCAAATTACTTCTTAATGCTTTACAACTATTTTTTGGACAACACTTCTTCATCTTTTTCTTCTATTTTTTATTTGAAATCCTAATCTTTAATGAGCTATAAAGCTCTAATATGGGTCCATGTAATAAGTTGTATTATGTTTGCATGTTTTGCGACTTCTTTAAAGAATTTCACCTCCAACGTTGGACCTATATGGGGACATTTAGTGCCATGTTTCTTAATCTACGTACTAACATTGGGGGTATCTATGGCATGCGAAAGAGAAGCAGAATTATCCACCTAAGAACAATAACCTTAACATAGTGGCATATACGTGCCGTGTTTTTGGGTCCTTGTTTAATACTTCCGAAGTTTCTTCAAATTGGCCTAATTCTTCTCTAAACTCTCTCCTTTTCTTTAAAAAGGTATAAATAAGACTTGAAATAAAAATACTTCTCATTTTAAGTACCAGATCCTTCGTAAGTATGCAAAATACTATTAGTATGCTATATAATTAATTCTAAAAGTAATGTATCGCTACCATATATGTAACTCCCTATAATTAAGTATTATTTATCCTTAAGGCAGATAATTTCATCATTACATCTAAAATAAGAAACAATTCTTAAAAAATTCAAACAAATCTAACATATTAGTCACCCAACCATAAAGGTCATAAAAATGCGAAGTAACTAACTACTTATATCAGTTCATAAGTTGATTCAACTGACTTCACAATCCTTCAAACTTCAACTCGAATCACAAAATTAAATTGCATGCACAAAATGAATATAAACAAGTTAATATCTTCAACTTCCAAACACAATCACAGCTCTTATTAATAAGGCATAAAATTAACCAAAACAAGAGCATTTATAGCTTGTTTGAAAAGTCACTAGGTCATTATCTTAAATGAATACTAGCAATACTCTTTAAATTCAACCTTTTTTATTGGTATAAAGCCAATAAAATGAATTTATTTATGCACATTCACCGGAACAAAAAATTTCTCTTTTCTTTTATGGGATAATAAAAAATGTCAAAAGAAGTCATAATTACTTGAAGCATGTGCATTTAATACAAATAATATCATATTGCTCATTAAATATTCATTCACCAAATTCATAAAGCAAATTCATCTCACTTATTCATCAATACTCATAATTAGTTATATAAACATTTCAATTCACCAAAACAATCAAATTCATAATAAATTATCTCCAATATTATGATTTTCAAAGGTAAAAAAAATTCCAAAAATTCCTTCTTATTGATAATTCCATGAAAAATTGATGAGCTTGAGATGGTATATGATCCATACAATCCCTTCCCCACATTTAATTAAAACATTTTCCTTAATTTTTTAAGCCTATGAGAATATTAAAACTAATGAAAAGGGGAAGAGATATAGTAGAGGATTTGAACTTATCTAATTTAAGACATATGATTGACCTAAACTTAGTCAATTATGACATAACTATAAGTGCACAGCGTAGCTATAGCTAGTATCGACAAGTATGGAGCGATCCCATGAAGATGATGAATACTAGTAGTTAACATTATCCTATTGTCTAGTCTACGAATTCGGGTTTGATTTTTAATTAAAGAAAGACAAATTTAAACAAGTAAAATAAAATAATTAGTAATGTCGAAGAGAGAAATAATGAATCACTTAGAAACTTATCGAGATCAGAAATTATTGTTTAGGTTACGAATCCCCTTAAAAACCCTCAAATGGTTGATTTTTAATATGCTATTGTTTTATTGACTATTGGAATGTGGAGATTCCTCTGGTATGCTAATAGCTCTCTCAAGTCTAATAACAATTAATCCTAAGGTTTTCAACTGAATTACTTAGGTTAAAGTTTATAAGATTGCTTTACCAATTTTTGAATCTAATTATTAAGTTTGACCTTAATTTGAAGGATTTATGTCATCTTATTTCTAAGGTTGTAGTCAACTTCTTTCAATCATGGTGGATCTATTTATACAAGGATTTCTCAATCACTACGTTATGAAATTAAATTATGATATAATATTTCAGAGTTATTAAAACATATTTTAAACATGTAATCAAATCATAATAGATCAATCCAAACAATTTCGTTAAATAAAAGAATCAAAACATTTTAAAATATAAACATAGGGTTAATCTTACTAGACACTAAAGAAATTTAGTTACACATGATTGAAGACGGAATTAGGTAATAATAGAAAAAAAAGAATAAAAAATAAGGGGTTCATAATTCTAATACCTCTTTTTATCTCGTATCGAATATTCTTACAAGGTAAAGGTTTAATCTTGTATATTCTTGGATCTTTCAATGATCTCTTTGTGTTTTCCACTTCTTTGGATAAAAAATTTCCCCTTGAGCTACCTCTTAGAGTCTTTGAATCTCTCTACACGTTTGCTTCCTGATTTTGGCTCTGAATACTTTTTTATATTAATTTTAAAGGTTCTAGTTAATTCACAGTTTGATACACGGTTGTGCATTAAATAATGTGTAACCTAAAATCTCAAGAATTCATGAATCTATACAATTTAAGAGAAGTACACCTGCCGATGCACAGTCATGTATCCCTTTTATGATTTGAATCTTCATTTTATACTGCATTTTTCATTTAAATTCTTCTCCTTTTAGTCCATGAAGGCAATTATTATCTATAACATACTTGGAGCAAATTAAGTACCAAATATATAATAAAATATAAAATATTAAGAAAAAACACATCAAATATTGGGTATAAATATGTCAGTTATGCATCTATCAAACATCCACACACTTAAGTTTTTTCTTGTCCTCAAGAAAACCATAACCAATTATCAATTTTATAATGTCAATCCCTCATCAATCTCAACCTATCCATTCATACCATAAATAAGCATATCCTATTGAATCAAATTAATATATAATTAGAATCAAATTATCCTAAAATTAACTTTCTAAGACCATATTAATAATAATCACTTCAATAATTGCATTGAAATCAAAAGCATACATCTTTACACCCTCATCAAGAGTTCATTTAATCAGCTAAAGTGTTTAGGGTGAAAAGTATCAAAACTCTCATTCAATGCATAGTATAACTCTTACCATAAGCTTGCAATATCATCACATCTCCACTATTCATGTATAAACTAGAAACAAAAATCAAAAGGTTTTTATATGGGTTGTAATGGGGCTTAGGTCCGATATAGTTGGGACATTAAAAAGGGTCAAATTGAAGAAAATTTACTAAAGAGAAAATACAAGAAACTTGTTTACAATTTATACAAGTCCACTCATTATAAAAACAATGGTACTTTATACTTTTCTTCTCTTCTTTACAATGCTCATTTTTTTAATCGTAATAAGAATCTCAAACATTCATAATGTACCACAATTAAAGAAATATGAGAACTTTCAATAGTTTCAAGTCTCAGACAAGTAAAGAATGTAAATAACCTTCAAGGTTTAAAACAATAAAAAGGTCTTCAAAGAAAATAAGAAAAAGGTTAATATGTGGGTATAATAACAATAAAAAAAGGCTAAGGCTCAACTTTGCTATTCCTAAAAGATAATTTTTATAAGTTTGGTCAATATCAAAGAAATAAGCTAAAAAGAAGCTACCTCAAGCTATCTTTTATGCTGTTGTCTTTTAGGTATTAAATCATCCCACACCTACCTAGATTTCGGAAGTGTATGGGTTGCTTGAAGGGCTAGTTTGGTTAGTTATTTAAAGAAGGAACTTAAAGCTAAGAAGGTATTGCATGCTATAAGATGAATTATTTGATGCTTAAATTGGATAGAATATGTATTGAATTAATGATGAATTGAGGTCTGGAACATAATACTTGTTTGATAGCTTTTGCTTTGGATGTTGATACTTGAAAGATCGTGGATTGTAAGATGCTTAATGTGTAATATCCCACTCCCATCTAACATATGCACATGCGCCCTTTGGTCACACGTGCACATGCCTGACAAAAATGACGTGTTAACTATCTCATTTCCACTTTATCATATGGCATCGTAATTAAAATTACAAATCACACATTTGCTAAAATCCAAAATTTCCTCATTTTATATCATAACCATAATGTACATTGTAGCTTTAAGTTCAACATCATCCACATATATACAACATCATCCTATGAGCATAAACAGCTCAGTCTACACAGTATGCTACAAATATGAGGAAAGCACAAAAGTTATTAACAAACTATGTCTTCAATTCTCAGCTGACCAACCTTTGAGCCATATATGATCGTCAAAGTTGCACAAAATATGCTTCTATAGAGTCTTAGAAGCTAAGCCATCTCACCCTCGAACTTGACATTGTCAACGGTGCAATTTTGATGAGTTTTGCAAACTCAGTAGAGGAACCATCCTCGGTGGTTCAATTATGTTATAAAACACAATCAATCATAAACATACTGTCACACAATTCATATCAATTTGATTAGCATCAAGTTCTCACAAACAAATTGTATTTCAGTCAAACAATTTAATCAAACTGTCACTTCATTACACTTGAATAAAACAAAATCATAGGTTTAATACCATGTATTCAAACATATAGCATTCTTACAACTTTACAAATCATTCAATGCATTCAAATCATATGTGAATGCCATATGTATGAGACTCAAATTCATTTTTACATTGTTGTAACTGTATGCTTTTTCAATATCCCGTATCACTGGGATCATTGATCACAGGTAGCCTTAGGCTCTAACCACATATGTTTTAGCTTTAAGCTCTTTTCAGCAGTAGTCTTAGTCAGTAGCAACACCAGTCATAACTGCCTTTATATTACATGTATTAAAATGAAATGCATGCTACAATTCATTCAATACAATCAATCACTTTCATACACATTATCTCAGTCAATAGAGTTATTCATAATATTTAGTCACTTTTAGTTGAGAATCATTTAGGTAGTCTCATTCACATACAAGTAGCACTTCCAATAATATTCACATGCATCAAACGCCTCGAAAAAGTATTGTCCGGAATTCAATACACAATTAGTACATAGTTATCACGTATCAATTTCAATTCAATAATATCATATCAAATTAAAGTGAGACCATCTTAGGTTACTCACAGTTGCTCCCTTAAGCCTATTGTCTTGACATTCTGGCAACATCAGGATGTGGTCGAGCTACTGCTCTCCTATATACAATAACACAATTTCAAATTACTGTACTGCTTATATAATTGAGTAACACATGTATAAATGTATCATGTATCATGCATGTGCAATGAAAAATTCTCGGGTATATTTTTGTAACAAATTGACGTACTTTAATAGTGCCAAAATTCACACACTCATTCATTATTCACAAACTCATTCACTATTCCAGCTTTTGCTGAAAGTATCCTATTCAGGTCAACTTTGCATAGTTAATAAAATCAAGAAATTGATATGTTTCTATAACACTTTCTTCTAGCTAATTGTTCCTCTGTGTCTTACGTTTCTAATGACATCAAAATTATTCAATTTGGTTTATTATTCTATGAGTTGTGCTCAAAATACCACATATTGAGTACAATCAAAATTTTGGCTAGAGCATGATCATGCATTCAAGTTGTACAACTTATATCTCTCAATTGCAATATCCAAAAATTACAAACTTTATATTAATTGAAAGCTAGGAGAATAATATATAACTTCTATGAAGACATTTTTTTTTTCTGATTTAGCCTATATCAATATAGTTTATTCAATAACAACAGGATACGATTTCTGTCCCTGGTAGTGCTACAACTTAATCCAATAATCTCTTTGAATCTAAATTTCAAGACCCTTAAAGACAGAATTCAATTTCAATTTCTTCTCCAAATTTGTAATGAAATGTTTCTAGTTGATTGTGAATAAAAAATTATCTCATTTGGAACTCTATGGATCAAGTTATAATCAAAATACTAAAGTATGCTCAATATAATATCTCCAGTTTATAATATTCCAGTACATACCCTCACTTTGATTTAATCAATCCTTTTT
>JANIJH010000005.1:55143291-55157605 GCA_024520975.1 Erythroxylum areolatum
CAACCTAAACAAATTAAATTTGTTTTAAATTAATAATTTAAGATAATTATAATAAATTATTAGTTTGATGCGAATTTGATTAGTCTGATTTAAGTTTAAGAGTTGAATTGAATCGTTATACGAATAATATTTGATTAGTTCATATATTATATTCATACTGCATGTGTTTTATTATTATTATTAACTGAAGTTTAAGAGGAGTTTTTTTAAAAAAATAAAAACTAAAAGGAGTTTTTTTAAGAATTTTAAAGATTAATTTTTTTGTAAAAATTCTTAAGAAGAGAGTTGAATTTTTTGAAAGTAGTTAGAATTTTTATTTTCTATTAAATAAAATTTGAAGTTAATAGTTCTGATTTGTTATCAGTTCTCTATTTTGTTTATGTTTCTTATTTTTCAAGTTGACTTGATTACAAAATGTGACTAATTGACTTGATTACAAAATGTGACTAACTTTTATAAATCAATATACGTACTTCATATAAAGGGGGAAAAACATTTATTCTTCGTTTTCAAAACTTTCACTTATTTTCTTACTCTTATTGGTGGATCTCTCTAATAAGTAGGTTCACTCGAGTTTTTGATTACCTAGATAAGGCTATAAATAAGAGAGAGGAAGAAGATTCCAACAATTCACAGCACCATACTACAAACCTGTATACAAACTTGTTAAGCATAGTACAAGAGCAAAAATAGAGACGCTTTACGGTTGTAAAACTGAACGCGCTTCTGAAGTGTAAGGTGAATTTGGCCGATTCAGTTTATCACTTCAAATCATAAATGAAAATTCAAGTTCGCTGGAATAAACATTCAGTTGTCATTGAGATGTAGTAGTCCTTCACAATTATTTATCATTGTAGATGCTAGTGTGAATGTTGTCCTGCTCACTTTTAACTTCCGATTAGCTAATTTAACCAATTGTTTGTGTATATGTTAGAAAATAGTTCATTGTCTTCCTATCCCCAAACCTCACTCTGTTACAAACTAACACGCTTGTACTGAAGCATGAGGCATAACACCTAGTGAACCAACCGTCGAGAAGCGAAACTGTAAGATCATCATAGAAGCTTGGTTGCAGCATCTTTCTTGTATTTCTAATTCTGATCATTGAAATTCCAACTCATCCATATTTTTCTAAAATAATTCCTCGCTCCATACTTCATTTCCTAAAAAATTTCTCGAATCGTACCAAAGATAATTGACAAATATCCAGGCCTAATTCTTATAAAATTGCACGAGTATGAAAACTATTGAGCAAACATTCCACTTCCTTGAAGCCTCAACCTCTATTGCATGCAAGTCACTGCGGCAGATATCCATCACGCTTCCACCGCAAGAGTTATAACTTCTAGCCCCAGACAAGGTTGTTCGGTTAAGGTCGCTTGCCTTAGAAGGTAAGATACCTGACATTAAAATCAGCTGCAGCAGTTGCCTTCTCCAAACAAAAAGAAATTTGACATGTCGCATAAAGGATCCTGCATATCACTCACAATGGCATGTATTGCTGTATACTTCAGATAATTATGCTTTGAGCAACCTGAATGCTTAATTGCTTGAAAACCCTTTAGCTCAACTGATGGAGCAAAATTAACTCAGCTTATGAAATGTGGTAGTGATGGTAATGTTAATGGGAGTGCTTAAGAACAAGTGATTAATGGTGTGGATGGCATATGGCCTCGCTAAAGTGATGCCATGAAATGTAACCGTGTATTGATTGCAATATTTGATGTCGACAGTTTGAAATATATGATTCATTGTTTCCCTTATACCCCCGTTAGCCTCCGGATGTCATGTTAGGTAATGTCATGTAGTTTAACCCTAAGACAATCTTATTAACAGAAGATGAAATTAAAAATAACAATCCTGTTAAAGATGCAAGATATAGGTAGATGTGAAACGCACAAGTCAGAAATACAGAACAATGCACAGCATTCTACAAATGATATTTTATGTTGAGCTCCCATGCTGCTAACAAATGCATGTCTCAGACAAATTAGAACAATGTGACCAGATAGATGATGTATTCCTGATAGCACTATGTGCATCATTCACATGAGAAGAGATGCCAATGCTGATATTGACAAATGAAATGGATGCATGCAACAGCTGCAAGATGCATCCTATCATGACGTGTTTCTTGAAGCATAAAGATCAGAGTACATCCCCTTCAAGCTACTGGTAGGTCATAACTGGCGGGACTCCATTTGCACTGGGAGACGAAACAGGGTAGCTTCCATCCTTCCTTTTCCCAAAAGGATTCTTTGAATATGTATGCCCAAGTGAAGGAAGACCAAGACATTATTGAATAAAGCAGTGGTATAGAAGAACTTTAGAAGAAGGAAAGTGGCTAGATTTCATTAGCACATAGCAACGTAACTTGACAATCGCAAAAGCATAAATAAAGACTTCAAAACAGAAGCTATGGAGAAAGAAAACAGTTAATTAGACGCACCTAATATTGACGAAGAAGAGCATAGGTTTAAAACAAAAACATTACAAACAAGAATTGAGAGACCCCATTTCAAGTAACAAAACAATAACACAAAATCATATACGGTATACTTTCCATGAACAGCATGGCTGGATATTTACAATTGAGATCATAACAACCCATCCCACCCACCTGAAAAAAAAAATCCATCTCTCAGAGTATGAGACGTTTTCAATCAAAAATTTGTAAGGGACTCAAATGAATGCACAAAGATGACACGAGGAAAAGTGGTGAAAATCATTGTCATAGTAATTTAAGAAGGATATTGTATTCTCATTCCAACAGAACCAGAACTGGGGATAACTGCTCCCTGTAAAGAACGGTGCACATTGCTTGCACTATTGACATCCTGCAAATGTAGAATAAAATCATTATCCTTGACAACTTTAGTCAAGAGAAGTTGCCCAGACTTTTTCTTTAGGCAGAAAATAGCGAGGAAAAACAGCACATCTAATGCCAATTGAGGATACAAGGGCTCACTTACTTCAAACTCAATAAAACAAACAGTATGCCTTTCTTGTCTCAAAATTTTCATTTGCTTAAAGCCAGGTTGTCTGCATGAGAATAAGAATTCAAATGAGTTACAAGAATCTTAAAGCCAGTACTCGCTAATACATCAAGCAATCACAAAGCTAGCCAGATATAAAACATTCTTACACACTGAAAAGACCCCTCAATTCCTCTTCATTGATATTCTCTCCGAGATTGCCGATGAAAAGGGTATTGCAAGGAGGATTATCTTTTGTATTCTGCATAAATTTGGTAAAAGGAAAAGTGAATGAGCCTCCAAGTTTGAGCTGGTAGACAAAGTAAAACTTAATCCAAGCACATGCATGAATTAGAACACTAACACACAAATAGTAGAAACAGAAGTAGTATTCATCACAAATCTAAAGATTACTACCAATGAAAGAAAGTATAATGTTGCAACAACAAAGACCATAAAATTAAGGGGGGGAAAAATCAAAGATCAAAACACTCCACTGTGGATCTCATTAGGCATGGCATATTTCTTTACTTAAATGGGAAACTAACAAGAGATCCTCTTGGAATCAACTTCTGATTACAATCCAATCTTCTTTCTCTTCCATAAATGACTACAGTGACTTTAAAAACCTCTAGAATAAATTACAAACAAAGTTCAACCACCTTCCATCCAACTTAGTTTCTACAACTGATCAATACATAACTTGCTTCGCATATGCAAGGCTAAGTAAGAAAATTATTCATAACTTTGAACCATTCAAAATCATAGATCGTCAGAGACATTTCTTAAAAAAACTACACGGTGTTTACAACTGATATAACACCATATAAATCTGCATTCTTTTCTTGAACATTCTCCAATAAAATTGAACAGAATAGAGTTGAGTCTCAACAAATCCAGAAAATATTATCTATCTCAGGAAACATATGTTCTTCAAAACTACTTGCAGTAAATGGTGACCAAGTGAATTCAAATTTCTTAATGTTTCGCCATCTAGTTCTGGTAATACCACGTATGAAGTTGAAAAGTGTTAAACAATATCACCTGTTGTAATCAATCTAACCAGAAATACTGTAACAAGCATAGCAGCCCATTAGCAAGTAACATCATTAGATTAAGATTGAAAGAACTTTCAAGCACAGAAGACAGCCATACAATTTCCAAATACAGAAATAAATTATATTAATGTCCAATAACAGGATGGCCCATAGAACAAAACCTCCAACAATTACCAACAAAATGAAAATAATTAATGTCTCACTAATATAAATTGGACCAATGCACAGTAGCATTTGGACACAAATAGTCATGACAACAAAGCATGATCAAAATTGCTTAAGAGGCTAAAATTAGTAAATGATTCAGAAGCGCTTAAGTAAATAAACAAAGAGCATGGAAAGGCATATATGTCAAATGTTGGCATGAAATTCTTGGTAATTTGGAAAAGAATAGCATATAGGAATCACCTGAATAGGTACGTAACTGCTTGGTGCTGGTATAGGTGCTGGAGTTGGCATTGGTACTGGATGAACAGGATAGCCCCCATAAGGATCATATGGAGGAGGAGCTGGAGCCATATACCTAAGTAGACAAGTTTGATTGAAGAAGATTTCATATAGGAAAAATGAAGTCATAACCATTCACCAAGTTACAGAATACTTTCTTCCATACAAAAAAACCCATGCAAGGGAGTCAAGTTTCGTACCCATGAGGACCCCAAACAGGAGCAGGAGGATGGAATGGAGATGGAGAAGCATATGCAGTCTGAGTATAGTCACCACCAGTTCGCAACCTTTTGCTTTGATCATAAGCATTAGAATCCGCTACCATTCCTGGGCATACAAATACCAACAAGGTACAACAATAATCAACATATAGCTTAATTACCATACAAACAAAACATTGAATGAGAAAATGAATCCACTTATTAGAAAAATATTTCAAAAAATGTAACAGTAATGGTAAACACAAGTTATCACGTTCAAATAATTCTGCAATGCATGAAAGTCCAATATGGCACTTAGAATGTCCTATCCTTGAATAGTCCACACATAAACTAGTTCAGACAACATATACTTGGAAGCCAAAGCCAAATATCAAGTTTATAGTATTGCACCTAATAAAAAACTCTGATGAAATGAGAACTCTATTTATTTAGTTTGGATGCCAGGGGGCAAAAAAATTGAAGTTTCACAGCAATTCTTGTCCTTACTTTTGGGATTCCTGATTGAATAAAGAGTACATTGTTGCTTTATGATATTTTGATTACACAGTTTAAGATTGCTTCCCCCAATAGCGCAGGCAACCAACAAACATTATCATCCCACCAATATTCTATTTCTATTCCTTAAAATCCAAGTTGCAAATACACCCGGCATTTGCAAGTGCCAATGAACTTCCTTGAAAATGGTCCAAGGCAAGAACCAATCATTTCCAATCCAAGAAGGATTGATCTAGGACAAAAAGGGATTTCTGTATTTCTTTCATCCAATATGTAGGTGCATTTAAAACAGGACTTCCTTAATTTGCTTAATTAGTAGCCAACTTCAGGCAAATTGCCACGTCAAAGGGATGCTCCATAACATTATAATACATTCCCTGGATAAAAGGTCAACCTTTCTATCTTTTCAAAATCTACAAATAACTCCTAGCAACCATTAGGCAGTTTTATTGAAAAAAATCAAAATTCATAAAAATTGAAGTTGTTCATGACTTATTGCACAGTTGAATCAGAAAAGACAAATTTGTACCATAAATAGTCAAGCCTAATCTTCCTTTTAAAATGTCATCAAACATCAAATACTCTTTGTTTCCAGTGTCTTAGCACATGTTTTCCTGAATAGTTTTAGCATGTCCTATAGCCTGATTCTACTCAAGGGTAATACTGAATATAGAATCTTGTTAACTTAGTGAACATCATGAGCCCAAACAATAAGATATAATCCACAAACACTATTTAAAACTACTGCATTCATTTATGCAAACCAAACACATCTGAATATATGCATTTTACATGTTATCCATCATCATTTTGTAATCTTTTTCCTTTATGTCAGAGAACAAGTTTGCCAAAATGTATAAAAAGGCTATAAAATTCCCAGATCTAAAACATCGGTAAGGTAAATGCAAGGAGAAGAACCTCACCCCTTTTAACAAAGAGATTCTTCTTGGCCATCTCAGTATGCAGTACCGACTTAGACTCGGCATCAAAAACCATATCCTGAAACACATACCAACACAGCGCCAAATTCAATCACTACGCATCTACCGTTACATGATAAACATTAAAAGGAGTAAAATGAAAAAAAAAACAAATGGTAAAGCTAAGTTGTATAACACCAAACCTGGAGAGCATCTTTGGCAGCAATTGCTAGCTGGGAAGTGGAAAAAAGGGCAAATCCCATCGGCTTTTCTCCCTTATAATTAACCTGAGAAGCCTCATAACCTGGAAGCCACCTCAGAAGATTCTGGAGTTCCCTCTCCTTCACATCTTCAGGAAGCCCAGTTATAAAAATTGTTCTAACCTAAACAAACCACACGTATTCACAAAAATCACAAATTCATCTCATTAGTTGTCATCTCTCTATCTATCCTTCTATTCTATCATCAATTTCGCGAGAGAGAGAGAGAGAATGACAGAAAGAGGGGGAGATTTAAGTACCTCATCGTGAGTGGGACCACGATTGGAGTTATCGACTAGAACAGGAGGATGGTGAACTGCGGGAGGAGGAGGAGGAGGGGCAGCGGCTGCAGGAGGTGGCGGCTGAGCAGGTGCTGGTGGCCATTGCTGGTGGTATGTGTGAATTCCAGCTCCCGCCATTGAATTTATGGTTTCACCGCTCTACAGATCCCTAACAACAGCCCTATATCGAGAGACACAGATATAAAGGAGTTAAGCGACTTACCTTTCAGAAAAAGAAAAAAAAAAAAACAAAGATGATAAAACCTTTGGTTTACGCTTGACGCCCTAATCCCCAAATTTATAGTCATCACAACCTTCCCTTTTCTTTTTATTTTTATTTCAGCCAAAAGGTCAAAATAACGTCGATTCTGAATTGGACCTAACATTTCAAATTGTTCAAAATGAAACATATCATCAACCAAACGTTCAAAATAAATCTTAATATTTAAAATACGTTCAAAATAAACCTTGACTAGACAGACATATTAACAATGTTAAACCTCTGTCAATTAACTACTGATGTGGTAAGACCCTCCTAGAAGAATGTCGTTTAACTATTGATATGGCAGAACCTTTCTAGAAAATTTAGTGGGCAATTAAAAATAATAATGATATGGTAATTTTAAAAAAATATTTGAAGTAGGACCTACTCAATAATCAAGTGGAATTTTAAAAAATAAATATGAGTCCCACTATAGGTTAAACATTGCATTTGAGATAAATACTACGTTTTAATTTTCGGTTTAAATGTTGCGTTTTAAATAAGATACAAATTTTCTTCACTACCCATCTTTCCATTTTCTCGAACAGTGTAACTCATTCATATATATTCATCAAGTCCCCATCTTCATAAGATTCATAAGAATTTTCTTTTAAAGTTTTTTAATCACTTATTTTCTGTGTTTAACATCCTCCAATTTTAACTTAGTCTCTTTTAACAGTTAAAAAGCTTCACACCTATTGCATTCTCTAAGCTTCACACCTATTGCATTCTCCAAGGTATGTTATCATTTTCCTGCTCTTGTATGTGCATGGTATTTAAGGATAATATTGTAATATCAGTGATAAGATCTTCGTATCTTAATTGTATATTACCATTATTTTCACATGTTAATATCTCTTCTATTGTAATTCTTATTTAGTCTTATCTTTAGTTTATTTCTACTTATCCAGTAATCATCAACACTATATATAAAGCATCATATCTTCTCTTAATCAATACAACAAAAACATTACCCTTCTCCTACTCTTTCATAGTATCAGGGCTCACACCTTTCTATCCTTTTTCAGTCAACCAGCCTTCTATCTAGAAAACCAACACCCCTCTATATGCATACCTAAGCACTACTATTGTAGCCAAATTCCTCAGCCCAATACATTCCAATTCTCTCGAAATCACACTCTGTTCTCAATATTTACACCTGTCCTTTCAAAACTCTCCCACAATTCACTTTAATATCACAACACACAAAACTACAAACACCACAAGCTTTCGCAGACAACCACAAATTTTTCCACGAAATCAAATATCACCAGAGCTCCATTCCATACAATACATGATGATAGACATCAATCTCATGACATTGCCTTTCAATCAAATTACCAACTTCCTAATTACACCCCTAGACTCCACTAATTATCTGGTATAGAGAAACCAAATCAAACCCATTCTCATTGTCTCAGACCTTCTTGGATATGTCGATGGAGCTATCACTTCTCCAAAAGACCCCCATTCTACAGATTACATCAAATGACAGAAAACAGACTAACTAGTTGATTGCTTTCTCACAAGCTCCCTCTCTAGCTCTACCACAAAGCTAGCCCTCGGCCACACCATAACTCATAGTCTCTGGGTTGGCATTGAAACCCACTTCATGCTTTAGTCCACATCACAAGTATCACTCTTTCGGTGCAAACTTCACACCCCTAAGAAGGGTTCCAGTTCCATCGTCGATTACCTCAACTCTGTCTCCACTATTACCGAAGAGCTTGCTACCATTGGAGACTCCATTCCCAATGATGACCTTGTCCTTTTCACCCTAAATGGATTACTGTCGGACTATGAATCTTTCATCACAACCATCAAAAACTATAACCAAAGTATTACCTTTACTGAGCTCAAGGCCAAATTCTTGCTTTATGAACAATGATTATTGTCATTTTACACTTCACTGTTGTCCAACTCAACCTTTGCCTCCTTTTCCAACAGTCGCCTAAACTATAACGCCTTCGATAGAGGAGGCGGCAACAAAACTAGACATTTGTCCCCAACTTGTTGGACCCTACTTCCAGAGCCCAACATTCGGAGTCATAAAACGTGTGCTTGTGTTTGTTACCATGTATGGTTATTCCAAATAACCCTCATTAGTCATCCTTGGTTCATCTTCATTCTTTGATACCATAAGTGTCGGGCCCCATTTCTGAATCATTCTTATACTGAAGCAAATATTCTATGCTCAACTTCCATCCAGATATTGAAAGTCTTATGGATTGAATTAAAATTCTGTTTCTCAAGATAATTGGAAGCTCCATCATCCCACAAGGGTGGCGCCCACACTAGTCAAATATCTAAAACAAACTCATTTCTCCTATTTCGGAACAGATTTTGGGAAACCTCAAACTAGAATTACAATTTGACTTCTTCAGAATATTTGTTTCCCCATTATCTTAAGTTTCTAATGAATACCCAACTTCATCCAGAAATTAAAAATCTTAGAAATTGAATCAGAATTCGACTTCTTCATATAATTTGTAAACCTATGTCTCTAGTTTACTCCACGTTGAAATCATCTTCATTGGAACCCTACAGATCCAGATATATTTAAAATGTCGAAGTATGTTCAGTAAAATAATACCAGTTCATACTACTTCAACAGATTCTCTCACTTTCCTTCAATCAAACTTTTTCCAATCAATTTGGAATGCTGCCAATTTTTGTGGAGAGATAGCATAATGTGTTAGGAATCTATTGGCGAAAGGATCACTTCATTTGGAGGTTAGATAACAAAGCTATTGCTGAAAGAATCAAACAAGGTTTTTTACTCAATCATATCAAACTTGTTTAAGGACAATTAGCATAACTTGCTCTAGAGATATTACATCAAGGTCATTCTTAGATGGTTTGAAAGAAGACTTCAAGATATACAACTTTTATGAAGACCTTGAGGATATATTTTGTCATCAAAAGGGTCAGAACTGGACCAGACTATACAAGATGAACAATACTCAAAAGAAGATTATGAATAGTACACAGAAGATGTTTTACAATTGGCATAACTTTCTCTAGAGATATCGGATCAAGGTCATTCTTAGATGGTTCAAAAGAGGACTTCAATATCTACAACTTTCATGAGATCTTTAAGATATATTTTGTCATCAAAAGGGTCAAAACTGGACCAGACGATACAAGATGAACAGTACTCAGAAGAAGTTTATAAACAGTACACAAAAGATATTTTACAATTAGCATAACTTTCTCTAGAGATATCGGATCAAGGTCATTATTATATTTTTTGAAAGAGGACTTTAAGATCTACAACTTTCATGAAGACCTTAAAGATAGATTCTATCATCTACTAGGTCAAAATTGGACCATACCATACAAGATAAACAATGACCAAAAGAAGCTTTAGTCTAAGACCTATTTGGAATAATTAGCATAACTTGCTCTAGGGATATCAGATTAAGGTGTTCTTTAGATGATTCGAAAGAGGACTTCAATATCTACAACTTTTATGAAGACCTTGAATACAGATTCTATTATATACAAGGTCAAAGTTGGACCAAAAAGTGTAAGAAGAACAATGCACAGAAGATACACGTCATCACCGGACGACCATCATCACCAAACGACACGTCATCACCAGACAACACATCATCACTAAACGATTTGTCATCACCAAATGAAACGTTATCACCAAACAATACATCATCACCAAATGAAACATCATCACCAGACGATACGTCACCATATATATATATATATATATATATGCTCAAGCTAATAATCATCTCAATATCATCCATACATAATTCATATTTTCTTAACATCAAAAGAATAAAGTTTTACAAATCTTTAATGGCTTTTTAAGCCTCAATACATCATCATCTCAAAGTCTCAAATTACAAAGATTCTTAAACAAATAAACTTGGTATGCGACTAAAACATTGTACTTTCCCAAAACCAACTCAAAATACAAAATAAGCAAATTTGGAGTAATTCCCTTAGGCTCTTGATCACTTGATCTCTTAGCTATCACTTGAAGATGGGAAGAAAAAGGGGGTGAGCTTGAAAGCTCGTGGGTAACAGTTTATAACCAAAAAATAAGCAAAACCTTTGAAAACATTTTACTTGTCATAGAAAATTTTCATTGAGTTCATAAAACACATGTTTCTTAAATTTTCAGCCAAAATCCACAAAGTACAAAACATGAATGCATCAAACTTGTTAACATAACATAAGCACATCAGAATGGTTTGGGTAAATTCATAAACATGACGAACTACACATTTTCATATAATAGTCCTGTGTAGTTATAAACTTAACGTACTATTGCAATCCCACATAGTGGTTTTGCGTAGAAGTAAACTTGAGCGAGTCCATGAAGGAGCTCCGTGTCATTAGTGGGCAGGCGGGAGAAGCCTTTAACTTGGTTAACATGCACATGACATTCTTGGATGGATTACACCAAACCCACATAACATGTAATTCATGAATTGAAAACCGTTTGCCCAAATGGCACCTTCTTGGAAACTTGTTTTTCATGAACATCAGATATTTCAAAAACTATTTCCGATAACATGATTTCATAAACATGTATCCTTTCACAAAAATTCATTTTCAAAATCATTTCACAAATCATCAATTCAATTCATATCTCAAACATACAACATGTTCTCAATTCATTCAAGAATTAATAAATGCAACATTGATGACGCAATTGAAATCATAAAACTTCTTTGATTTAAAGAAAATATTAGTGGCTTATTTACTATATTATAAACATATACCCACCTTGATTTCCTTGCTTTAAGACTTACTCAAAAAGTCTCTACTCTTGCTTCTCTTGCCTTTCTTGATTTTCTTCTACAATAATAAAAATCCCACTCAATAGGGTTTTCAATTGAAAATCCCACAAAACACAATCACTAAAATTGGTGCTAGAATACTTAAACCCATGCATTTTCTAAACTCTATGAACTAAAATCCTTCAAAAAATCTAAAAGATTCAAAATGATCTTACCTTGATTCTTCACCAAATGAAAATATCTTTGGCTTAAATGGAAGCTATTCTCTTCCTCTTCCTTTTTCCTTTCTTGAACAACCTCAAAATCTCTCTTGAAGGCTAAGAAAATTGAAACCCTAGCTTGTTTTCTCTTCTTTCTCTCATTCTCTTCTTCTCTTCGTATTTCTCTCTCTTCTCCATGACATTCTCTCTTTTTCCTCTTCAATTCACGTTTTCCCCCTTCTTAAAATAACAAGCCAACATTTCTTCTTCCATTTCTACCCTTAATGAGTCCAAAAAGTCCATTTTGCCCTTCCTTATAAGCTTAGGTTCTTTTAACCTTAAGTGTCTTGCCCAAAACACCCTTGAACATTCTTATAACCTTAACACTTTAATGCAATCAACCTATATCATATAATCTTTCTAACATCAACATAATAATTAACTTCACAAACTTTCATAAAAGACCTCATAATTAATGTAAACCATACTTATTCATCAAGAAAAATTTGGGGGCCAACATTTCTCCCCTTTTTAAAAGAATTTCGTCCTCAAATTTCTTACCTGATTGATCTAGGGGCAGGGGTATGCTTCCTCTTATGCTCCTCCGTTTTCCATTTAACTTCATCACTTAAATAATTTTCTTTCAAATGACCCTAGTCAACGGATTCGATCAGTCTTTCCATGACTTATTCAGATATCACACTATCTTATTTATTTTCTCAACATACTTCAGATTACTCACAAATTTCCACTTCTTGTGTTGATAACACCAATATCATATCATATCAATATTTCTTAACATCCTCACACATATCACATTACGAATCTAAGACATCTTTCATCAGTAGCACTTTTCATAACTATTTCGTAAGGCTTAGCTAATGCCTTTTTCCTAATCTAAGCACACCTTGGCATGGTGATACTCTCAAAGATAATTTATCTTTCACCTAATAATCCACATCAATGTAGTATTAGTATACTTTAACTCTTATGTCTATCTTACTGTATTCCAAGCCCATGGCGTTGATCTACCTAATTTATTCATCTTTCTTGAATCACTTAATTTCTAATATTGATCAAGTTCACTTATCAACAGCCTCTCAATCAATTCCCTCCTTCAACCATTTTTAGGCCTTATCCATTCAAACATGAAGGCGAATGACTCTTTCTATCATCTAACTCCTCATACAGTATTATAATGAAACCACTATGATAATGATTGTGATGCTTAAGGTCAAATATAACTATACATTGATCTCATGTTCCTATGAACTTCAAACTATAAGCCTTAAACATATCTCTGACAGTTAAGACCGTCGACAATTTAAACATTCACTCACTTGATTCAATATTCTTACTCGCTAAATGATGTCCCACCGTATTCCTACTAGGATGTACAACTTACATTACCATTTGTACTTTTCTAACAATCTCTTTGCTCTATCACCTTTATTGATTACACATACTTCTTATTTCAATCACAAAGTATCATTTTTCCTATTCGAACTTAAAATTTGTATACACTTTTGATTTCTTAATAAGATTCACAATTTTTGAATCCTCAATTTGGGCTTCGTTAATCCTTTCGTGTGATACTGATCTTCAATTCTATAGCAAATAACACTTTGATTTGCCTAAAATTCAACTCCACATTTTATGCTTCTTTTTGCACTAGATCTGATAACCTTAATATCTGAATTCGTGCTTTACTACTATTAGGATTTCTGCTTACTGTATTAGATACAACACTAACTTTACTGGAAAATTGTAACATCCCGTCACCGATGGGATGTATATAGTGGGTATTTGGTATGGGTTAGGTTTGTATGCATGCATATTTCGAATTGCACATGCATTTTAGCCTCTATATTTATAGAAAATGATCATTGATGCACTAGCATATGCGTGTACATGCATGTATGACATATTCCCGGTATATTTGTGTATATTGGAAATCTGTGATAATTGTGTAGTTTGTACTTTGAAAATTGAATTGAAGTGAAAATGAGATCTAGGGGTTTGAAATATGGAATTGGAGTGTATGATCACGTGTTTTATATTTTTGAGGATTTTTAGGAATTTTTTTCTGGAATTTTTGGAGTATTGGGTCCGGACCGAAAAAATAACCTAAAGGCTGATTAATTGGATTTCCGGTTCCGAAATTGATTGGCCAATGGAATTGGAACATTAGAGTTATGATTTTAGGATTTATTGCTAAGAGCCATTGGAAATTTGGGAGAAATTAGAATAAGAAGTTGAATTTAGGCATTATAGATTGGACTTGCCAAACATGGCCTTAGTTCAAAGTTTTAAAACCCTTCCCTTTTGGTCTTTCTTCCACGATGCTTCCTTGGGTTTGAAAGAAGAAAAATTGTTTTTCTTCTTCTCTTCTCTTCTTCGTGATCTCCTCCTTGCTCATTTTCCTCTTG
>JANIJH010000005.1:55170593-55214167 GCA_024520975.1 Erythroxylum areolatum
CATGAGTTGAGTGAACCATCGATGATGGTTTCTCACTGAGTTTGCAAACTCACCCAACATTGCAAATATTTTTCAGGGCAGTGATAGTTGACTCCTAGCTCCAGTGAGAGAGACTTTTCCTGCCTTGTGGATCGTTTGGTAAGAGAAGTTATGGCATAGAGGTTGGTCAGCTGGGACTTTTGGGGATGACCTAGTTAGGAGTTGTTTGAGTTTCTTTTGGATCTGTACAGATAGTGATCATGACTTGTGTATTTATGATTTCAAAGAAATGAAATGAAAAAGTATTTTGGTTTCAAAGATTAGTGATTTTATATTGATGCCATGCGAGGGAATATAGTTTGGTTTGCTCGTAGTGCACCCTTATCGTGGGTTATGTATCGAAATGACCTACGGGCGTTCCGGTGCGTACTTTACGGTAAGGGGGCGCTACAAAAATGCTCATTTTGTACCATTATAGTCTTTCAATACTTATATCAATTGTCTCAGTATCATATTCAATTCTCTTGATTCAATAATTACCTCAAACTTTAATGATCTCAACATGTATATATATATTATCCAAGATGTTCCTATACATATACTGTATCCAAACTTTCAAAGAAATCATTACTACAGCAGCTCTAAATCATGTATCGAGTGGTCAACTCATAAGACTTTAGTTGTCTCCATACATATGAAATCACTTTATCATGCTGCATTGGGTTTTATCCAAATCTCATATATAACATCATTGTAAACTATAGAATCTCCAAATCTATACGATATAATTAATATCAATATAATTCCTCAAAATTCTCTTTACTTTCATTACTCATACGGTTTGCACGTTTTTCTTCAAGTATTCAACTATTCTTCTCAACTTTTCGAATACATTTAATATATCATCAAATTTTTGCTTGGATCGTTTAAACCTTTAATACTATAGTATTATTGGGGAAATTGTTAATTCAAACAGTTATTATCAACTCCATGTGCCCCTTGATTAGTTCTCGTAATTCCTTAAGTAGCTAATTCCTTAATTAGGTGACATTGTCTCACGTTATTTTCAATTTCCTAATTGACTTCCTTTCTCGAATGATTTTCTCAATTCATTCGATTTTCTCTTATTTTACATTGAAATATTTTACTATCTGTTCATTCATACTAATTTCTTCACACATCTTAATTTATTTGCAACTTAACTTCTAGTGTTTTAATACATTCATCAGGTCAATTTGTATCTCCTGAACATATTTACACAGAATATAACATGGACCTATATACTCCTCATATTAGTAATTAATGTCTTCTCAAATTTAGGAATCTACTCACATAGTTGGATACTTCACATCAAACAAAATTATACATTCTCAGTAGTATATTCTACCTCTTATACTTAAGTCTCCACTAGGGATATGACTCCAATATTTACTTTTGAATCATTACGTATTCATTTCTGATTTTTTCTTTCATTGATCATTCTTAACATAAACTATCTGATCTGCTTAATCTAGCTTAGTGAAATTCTTCTTCGAAAGAATATTTCTTGCTATTACCATCTATATTGTTCATGCAATCTTTATCAATTATCACATTATCAGCCATTCTTAACTATCGTTCTTACAAGGTCATACATTCTAATTACCAAAACACAATAAAGTAGTAAACATAATTACTGCTATATATGCTTAGGTGGGTATCATCAAATTCATCCCATTTTGTCCACATATTTATCTCCAACAATTCACCAATTTATATCTTACACAATTGATACTTTGATCTCTATTGATCTTAGATGATACTTTTTCTTTATCTTTGAATTCATTACTCATTGTAACATCATCAATAATATCAATTCCACTAATATCTTCTTGTACCAGATCATAACTCTTATCACTACAATTAAACAATCATTCTAACTTCCAAGTTCAACCTTTCAATTTGACTTTGCTTGTACACCTTAAATCTGGTCATTTCCACCTATGTCTGTATTTTTTCTCAGTTAATTTATGAAAATCTTTTCAAATCTATATCAATTCAAGTACATATCCACAATAAAATTTCATCACCACATTCACTAACAAAACCACAAATACTGAATCTATGTCTAACATATCGAACTACATAATATTTCTTATTTCTAAATATCCATAAACCTTTCTGTTTCTCACATTTTGTCCGATCATCATTCTCTTCTTACCATTTCTATCAGCTCAAACTCTTAACAAATACTCATAAGTGTGACTCAAACTAAGGATCAGGTACTACTATCTACTATGACATGACTAAAATGTATGTAACTTGACATAAATTTCCAAAAACCCCCATGTAAGATCTCAATTCTAGGCTCTAATACCGCAACTGTTAGACCCCGCTTCCGGAGCCCGACATTCGGAGTTATAAAATGTGTGCTTGTGCTTGTTACCATGTATGGTTATTCCAATTAACCCTCATTAGTCATCCTCGGTTCATCTTCATTCTCTGATACCATAAGTGTCGAGCCCCATTTCTGAATCATTCTTATACTGAAGCAAATATTCTATGCTCAACTTCCATCCAGATATTGAAAGTCTTAGGGACTGAATTAAAATTCTATTCCTCCAGATAATTGGAAGCTCCATAATCCCACAAGGGTGGCACCCACACTAATCAAACATCTAAAACAAACTCATTTCTAATATTTTGGAACAAATTTTGGAAAACCTCAAACTGGAATTACAATTTGACTTCTTCAGAACATCCATTTCCCCATTGTCTTAAGTTTCTAACGAATACCCAACTTTCATCCAGAAATTGAACATCTTAGAGGTTGAATCAGAATTCGAATTCTTCATATAATTTGTAAATCTATGTCTCTAGTTTACTCCACATTAAAATCATCTTCATTGGAACCCTACAGATCCAGATATATTCAAAATGCCGAAGTATGTTCAATAAAATAATACCAGTTCATACTATTTCAACATATTCCCTCACTTTCCTTCAATCAAACTTTTCCAATCAATTTGGAATGCTATCAGTTTTTGTGGAGAGATAGCATAATGTGTTAGGAATCTATTGGCTCAAGGATCACTTCATTTGGAGGTCAGATAACAAAGCTATGGTTGAAAGAATCAAATAAGGTTTTGTACTCAATCATATTGAACCTGTTTCGGAACAATTGGCATAACATGCTCTAGAGATGTCAGATAAAGGTCATTCTTAAATGGTTTGAAAGAGAACTTCAAGATATACAACTTTCATGAAGACCTTGAAAATATATTTTGTCATCAAAGGGTCAGAATTGGACCAGATGATACAAGATGAACAGCACTCAAAAGAAGTTTATGAATAGTACACAGAAGATGTTTTACAATTAGCATAACTTTCTCTAGAGATATCAAGGTCATTATTAGATGGTTCGAAAGAGGACTTCAAGATCTAGAACTTTTATGAAGACCTTGAAGATATATTTTGTCATCAAAAGGTTCAGAACTGGACCAGATGATATAAGATAAATAGTACTTAGAAGATGTTTTACAATTAGTATAACTTTCTCTAAAGATATCGGATCAAGGTAATTCTTAGATGGTTTGAAAGAGGACTTCAAGATCTACAATTTTTACAAAGATCTAGAAGATAGATTCTGTCATCTACCAGGTCAAAATTGGACTAGACAATACAAGATGAACAGTACCTAGAAGAAGTTTATAAACAGTACACAGAAGATATTTTACAATTAGCATAACTTTCTATAGAGATGTCAGATCAAGGTCATTTTTAGATGGTTTGAAATAAGAATTCAAGATATAAAACTTTCATGAAGACTTTAAAGATAGATTCTGTCATCTATAGGGTCAAAATTGGACCAGATGATATAAGATAAACAATGACCAGAAGAAGTTTCAATCTAAAACCTATTTGGAATAATTGGCATAACTTGCTCTAGGGATATTATATTAAGGTGCGCTATTGATGGTTCGAAAGAGGACTTCGAGATCTACAACTTTTATGAAGACTTTGAAGAAAGATTCTGTCACCTACAGGGTCAAAATTGGACCAGAAAGTGTAAGAAGAACAGTGCATAGAAGATACACGTCATCATCAGACACACGTCATCACCAGACGACACGTCATCATCAAAAGATATAGTCTATACTCCTGTGCATCTTCCCTTGTAAGGATTATAATTTTTGACTCCAATGTCTAAAAATTTCATAGTATATACCGTTAGAAAGCTAGAAAGATAAGCTACAACTTTTTAGGAGACAACCTTGTCTAATTCAGCCTAGATCAATCTAGTATTTTCCCTAAAATCATAACATGAAATTTACCTCTATAGAAGACTTGAAATTTTACACTGTGCAAACTTGGAATGTCCTGAGCTTAATCGTTCAACTACCCAATTGACTTCATTAAACTCTCAAATCTCAACTCATTTGACTCATCACATTCAACTATATCCGATCAATCATAATTTCTATCTTTCTTTTCTATAGCATCTCACTTATGTATATATATATTTCAAAACCATCTGCTCAAGCTGATAATCATCTCAATATCATCCATACACAATTCATATTTCCTTAACATCAAAAGAATAAATTTTTACAAATCTTTAATGGCATTTCAAGCCTCAATACATCATCATCTCAAAGTCTCAAATTACAAAGATTCTTAAACAAATAAACTTGGTATGCAACTAAAACATTCTGCTTTCCCAAAACTAACTCAAAATATAAAATAAGCAAATTTGGAGTAATTCCCTTAGGCTCTTGATCACTTAATCTCTTAGCTATCACCTGAAGATGGGATGAAAAAGGGGGTGAGCTTGAAAGCTCGTGGGTAATAGTTTATAATGAAAAAATAAGCAAAACCTTTGAAAACATTTTACTTGTCATAGAAAATTTTCATTAAGTTCATAAAACACATGTTTCTTAAGTTTTCAGACAAAATCCACAAAGTACAAAACATGAATGCATCAAACTTGTTAATATAACATAAGCACATCAGAATGGTTTGGGTAAATTCATAAACATGACGAACTACACATTTTCACATAATAGTCCTGTGTAGTCATAAACTTAACGTACTATTGCAATCCCACATAGTGGTTTTGCGTAGACGTAAACTTGAGCGAGTCCATAAAGGAGTTCCGTGTCATTAGCGGGCAGGCGGGAGATGCCTTTAACTTGGTCAACGTGCACATGACATTCTTGGATGGATTACACCAAACCCACATAACATGTAATTCTTGCATTGAAAGCCGTTTGCCCAAATGACACCTTCTTGGAAACTTGTTTTTCGTGAACATGAGATATTTCGAAAACTATTTCCGACAAAATAATTTCATAAACATGTATCCTTTCACAAAAATTCATTTTCAAAATTATTTCATAAATCATCAATACAATTCATATCTCAAACATATATCAAGTTCTCAATTCATTCAAGAAGTAATAAATGCAACATTGATGATGCAATTGAAATCATAAAACTTCTTTGATTCAAAGAAAATATTAGTGGTTTATTTACTTTATTATAAACATATACCCACCTTGATTTCCTTGCTTAAAGACTTGCTCAAAAAGTCTCTACTCTTGCTTCTCTTACCTTTCTTGATTTCCTTCTACAATAATAAAAATCCCACTCAATAGGGTTTTCAATTGAAAATCCCACAAAACACAATCACTAAAATTGGTGCTAGAATACTTAAACCCATGTATTTTCTAATCTCCATGAACTAAAATCCTTCCAAAAATCCAAAAGATTCAAAATGATCTTACCTTGATTCTCCACCAAATGAAAAGATGTTTAGCTTAAATGGAAGCTCTTCTCTTCCTCTTCCTTTATCCTTTCTTGAACAACCTCAAAATCTCTCTTGAAGGCTAAGAAAATTGAAACCCTAACTTGCTTTCTCTTCTTTCTCTCCTTCTCTTCTTCTCTTCGTATTTCTCTCTTTTCTTTATGACACTCTCTCTTTTCCTCTTCAATTCACATTTTCCCCTTCTTAAAATAGCAAGCGAGATTTCTTCTTTGATTTCTACCCTTAATGAGTCCAAAAAGTCCATTTTGCCCTTCCTTATAAGCTTAGGTTCTTTTAACCTTAAGTGTCTTACCAAAAACACCCTTGAACATTTTTATAACCTTAACACTTTAATTCAATCAACCTATATTATATAATCTTTCTAACATGAACATAATAATTAACTCCACAAACTTTCATAAAGACCTCATAATTAATGTAAACCATACTTATTCATCAAGAAAATTTTGGGGGCCAATATAATTGCTCCCTCTCCTTTCATACCTCCCTCGTCTGATATTAATTTTTAACCGTCACATATATAATGGGCCTTCAAATCTACATGCTCCTTATTCTGGGCCTAGCCAATTTATAGATGATCCAAATTTTCAACCTAATCCTAAGTATTCTTTAGCCTAAAACCAAACCCAACATAATTCTCAATCCAATTTCCACAATCATAAAGCCACCTACCCAATGTCAAATTTGCTGGAAATGGGGACATATTACTATTTACTACCTTTTTGTATTCCGAATCTTGAAATAGCTCCACTGGATTTCACAACAATGCCACAACCTTAATTGCCATGAATTTTCAATCTAATCCAGATCCCACTCCATTCAATCATAACACTATTACTGATTGGTTACAAGATACTGGTGCAATTGCTCACTTGACTCCACATCCCGATTTTGTAGAATCTGTCACACCATATGAAGGATCAAATCAAGTCATTATTGGTAATAGACACACTCTCCCAATTTCATCCACTGGTACTTTTAACCTTTCTCACTTCTTCCTAAAATCTTCATCTCCATGATATACTGATTATTCTGCACATTACTACAAATCTTTTATCTGTTGCTAAATTTGTCACTGACAATTCCTATATTATTGAGTTTAATCCATCTGGTTATGTTGTGAAGGATCTCAAACCTCGATTCTGCTTCTTACGAGCCTCATTCATAACAAGCTCTACACCATGAAGATTCTATAGCACTTCATAAATCCTATTGCTCTCACTGCTGCCTCCACTTCAATAAATTTGTGGCATCAACATCTGAGTCATCCATGTCCTACTACATTATCTAGATTATGTCCTATTTTGCATTTTAAAAACAATCTCAATCCATGTGCTTCTTGTCTTCAAGGCAAAAGTATTCGTCTTTCATTTCTTCTGTCTTCCCGCATTTCTGTCAAATCTTTACAATTAATTCACTATGATATTTAGGAACGTTCTCCGTCTCTTTCCCAATTTGGTTATCGCTATTTCATTATTTTTGTGGACGATTTTAGTCGATTTACTTGGATCTTTCCTCTCACTCACAAAAATCATGCTCTAGTTTGTTTTCAATCCTTTAAAACCACTGCTAAAAATCAATTTTCCACTACCATCCAAACCTTTCAATGCAATAGAGCTCCTAAACTCACTAAGGGTGCCTTTGCTCACTATCTTCTTTCTCATGGAATTACTGTTCGCATCTCTTGTCCCTATACACCCCAATAAAATGTCCTTGTTGAACGAAAAATTTGTCACATCACTGAAACTAGTCTTACCCTTCCTCTTTATGCCTCTCTTCCTAAATTCTTCTAGTATGAAGCATTTAACATTGTTGTTTATCTCATCAATCTCTTACTTACTCCTGTTCTTCACCATAAATCTCCTCATGAAGTCCTTTACTACACTCAACCTGACCTTACTCATAATTTTTGGTTCTGCATGTTTTACTCATTTGGGCTCCACTCATCCAGACAAATTGACCCCCAAATCTATTCAATGTGTTTTTCTTAGATATGCCTCTCACTATAAAGGCTATCGATGTTTTGATCCCATCACCTCCAAACTTTATATTTCTCATCATGTCTGTTTTATTGAACATCTCTTTCCCTACCATAAATTACCTGTGTTGTATTCCACCTCACTCTCCTCCTCTCCTCTTTCTTTACCTTTACCACTTCCACCTCTACCCTCCACTTCCTCTACCCACCTACTACAAACACATCCCGGCCTCCTCCTCATCCAATGATCACCCATACCTAAGATAACACACGTACACCTTGCCATTTTTCTAATTATATCACTTATACTATCACTACACCAAATACTAATCTGATCCTACTTCCTTTACTTAAGCCAACAAATTTCCTCATTAACGCCAAGCTATGCTTGAAGAGTTCAGTGCCCTCCATTGCAATCACACATGGACTCTTGTTCCAACCCCACCAAACATAAATATTGTTGGTTATAAATAGGTTTTTCGCACTAAATGAAATCTCGATGGCTCTCTTGAGTGCTATAAAGCTCAATTTGTTGCCAAAGGTTACCATCAAACTTTAGGAGATGATTACACTGCTACTTTCAGTCCTGTTGTGAAGCCCACCACTATTTGAATCATTATTACCTTGGCTATGTCCTACCATTGGCCTATTCGCCAACTTGATGTTAATAAGGCATTTCTTTATGGTTACTTACAGGAACTTGTTTACATGTCTCAACCTCTTGGCTTCAAAGATTCTCACCATCCTCACTATGTTTGTAGGCTCCATAAAGCCCTGTATGGTCTTAAACAGGCCTCTTGAGCCTAGTTTCATCGTCTTAGTCAAAAACTTCTTGAACTAGATTTTAAACCCTCAAAATCTGACACCTCCCTCTTTATTCATAAAACCAACTCTTATATAACTTTTTTCTTAGATTACGTGGATGATATCTTGGTAACTAATTCCTTACCCTCCTTCATCAACACTCTTATTCATGAACTTAACTCTGCCTTTTCTATCAAAGACTTAAGGTCCTCTTCATCATTTTCTTGGTGTCGAAGCTCACACCACTTCTCAAGGTCTTCTTCTCACCCAAACCCAATACAAAAAAGACCTTCTTCTTTGAACTGACTTTGAAAAATCTTAACCAATTCATACACCCATCAATCCATCTCTTCCCTTGTCTAAAAATCATGATGTTCCTCTTTTTGATCCTACTAAATATCATAGCATTGTTGGTATACTTCAATACCTTTGTCTCACCTGTCCTGATATTCAGTTTGTTGTCAATAAAGTTTCCCAATTTCTCCAGTGTCCTATTGACATTCATTAGTCTGTGGTGAAACGGATTCTGCGATATCTCTGCTCCACACCCTTTTATGGCATTCATTTTACCAAATCTTCCAACCTTTCTTTACAAGCCTATTATAATGCTAATTGCGCTGGTTGTCCTGATGATCAACGATCTACATCCAGTTACTATATCTTTCTAGGGCCTAATCTTATCTCTTGGAGTGCCAAGAAGCAACTAACTATTGCTCGCTTCAGTATTAAAGCTGAACACAGCAACATTGCTCTTATTTCTGCAGAATTATGTTGGATTACTACTTTTATTAGAGAATTGGGACTTGTAAATCCTTCTCCTACCTTTTGGTGTGAATATCTCAATGATACTTTTCTCACATCAGATTTGATTTCTCACACTCACACCAAGCACATTGAAATTGGCATTCACTTTCTTCGTGATCGAGTAGCCAACAAAGCTTTACTCATTCGTCACATTTTGTCCTTTGCACAGATCGTTGATATTATGACCAAAGCTCTTGCCTCTTCAGTATTTCAACGATTGTGAGACAAGCTCACGGTCGCATCCTCCCATGAACTTGAGGGGGCCTAATAAGATCTTGGTATCTTAACTATATATTACCATTATTTTCACATGTCAATATCTCTCATGTTATAATTCTTATTTAGTCTTATCTTTAGTTTATTTCTACTTATCCAGCAATCATCAACACTGTATATAAAGCATTGTATTCTCTCTTAATCAATACAACAAAAACATTACCCTTTTCCTACTCTTTCATTCGGATGTGTTATTCTTGAAGTGTTGTTACTGTTTTGGTGATTGTTGGTTATTCTCTCATATTGTGTTAGCTTTTGTTGCCATGCTTGCTTTGTGGTTCTCTCGTGGTGGAGTAGCATGGGCAAGTGCTCGTCTAAAGGCTTTGTCCTCTATATTCCTAGTTCGTCTGGTTTGCCTTTGGCTAGGTTGTTGAGTGTGTTAACTAGAGCCACACCACATCGTGTTCTTGCTAAACTTGTTGAGAGTTTTGCAAAACCAAGCGTTTGATGGCCTTCTTTGTGGCTTTCACAAACTACCTAAGAAATGTTGAACAGAGGTTGATAGGCCCATGAAAGAGTCAACATACGAGCTGCTTTTCCATAAGGCAATAGGTTTTTAACCTTACGGTGAGTATTATCGCAACTTAAGAAGAATCTAATTCATTTGTTTAGTCCCATGAGAATAGGTGATTTCGAGCCTTTTAAACATGAAATGAGTATAAAGATAGTTGAGGAGGTTAATGATTCCATCTTTAAAGTTGGTCAAGTTGAGGTTAGAAAGTTACTTCATTTCAGATCTCTGAACAATATGATGATGACCGTATTCAGTAAAAGCTATGGGTTTAATAGTTATAAAGATGGTTTAGAGCTTGAGAACTTGGTGAAAGAAGGCTATAAGTTACTAAGTATTTTTAGGTAGAAGTTACGAGTTTAACAGTTAGGAAGATGGTTTGCTTGAGAACTTGGTCAATGAAGGCTATGAGTTTGGTCAATGAAGGCTATGAGTTACTAGGCATTTTCAATTGGAGCGATCACTTTCCTATTCTTGGCTTTCTTGACTTGCAACGTGTGAGGAAGAGATGCAAGAACTTGGACTCAACATCTTCATCGGAAAAATCATAAATGAACACAGAATGAGAAGGGTGTCTGAAACTTTGAAAGTTGATAGTACAACTAATTTTGTCAACGTATTACTTAATACAGAGAAAGATCAGATACTTAGTGACTCAGATATGATTATTGTGTTGGGAAACCAAGTTGGGATCTGATCTCAACTGCAGCGGAATAATCACAAAACTTTTTCATGACTTTTGATTTCCCGAAAACCAAGATCTATTTAATTCTATAAAATGATTAACATAAATCATAATAAAGTCAAAACTTAATTCGTACCTTATTCTGAAACTTGATCTTTGTTTTGTCGTATTCCTCGAATTGTTCCCAAAACTGATCAATTTCAACCACCGTAGCCATATAAGTATCCAACCTCTAACGGTATCCATAGAATAGGTTGAGAGAACTCTGTAACTCTTACAGAGAGGGTTAAGCAAGAAGTGCTAGCTCTATAAAGCTTAAGCCTATTTATAATAAGCTTAGGACGTTTTAGTAATTTAATTGAAATTAAATTCTAATTTTAATTAAACTTTAATTAGAATTATAAATAATTTTAATTAAATACCAATTATGCCCATATAAGATTCAATATCTCATATTGATTCTTATTTATTAAATATCTCATATTTAATCATAAAGTTTCTCAAACTTTACAATCAAGTCCAACTTGATCAATTTAACTTTGTTCCTTTCAACCCATTATATATAGGAGACCCATTAGGTTCCCAAATATGTTGCTAATGATTATAAAATCTAATTTTAATTCATAATTAAAATTAGATAAATTAAAACTCCTTTTAATTTATCTTTAATTCTCTAATTAAATAATTTATAATCATAGATCAAGATTGTCGTCTAGTAATGCATCATGACCACCTAAATATTTAAGAATGTTAAAGTGATTTTAACTAATCTTTCCATGCATAATTTTTTGTATAATTCAAGCTTTCATCATACAATGTTCCGATTAGATATATAGTATGAAATTAATGTCTACTCTATTTTGAGTCTAATCATATTAGTTCTCCGTCATTAGTTATCGATTCAATTAATGACATTTGTAAACTATTTGCAAAGCATCATTTCACCTTGGCCAAGGATTTCTTGAATTAATACTAATCGAGAACAATGAAACAATCTCCCTAATTACTTTAGGGTGATGAATCCTATATTGATCACTCAACTATCCCCATATAGTTCATGCTACATCTAATGACTACCGATCAAACAACCTATGATTAAATAGATCATAAGTAGTATCAAAACATAGCAATCCCCATACAAGATAACTTTGATGATCTCAAGTCAAAGGATCACTTATACAACCATCACAATGAGAATTCCATAGACATACAAGTAATGTTCCAAATGGATTTCTCATATCGGATCTGTTCAATGAACTGTTCCTAGCAAGCACCCACATGTTTGTTTAAGTATCTTTATACTTTAGTCTATGAGATCGACTACTTCCTTTATAAGGAAAAACAAAACATGTGTTAGTCTTTTTACGTTCTATTAATGCCCAATCTTAATAAAACAATGACTAGGAACATTTAGGAATAATACATAAATGCAATATGAATCTCATAATTATAATTTCATTTGCAATGTACACTTATTCCATGGACTTAAAATGTACATATAAACATATACAAGATAAAAAATGCCTTTAAATAATTTGTCATAAACTACAATCAAAACGATTGGATGTAGGGCATAAATCAACAATCTCCTACTTGCACTAAGCCAATCATTTAAGTATCTCATACCATATCACCATACAACGATTATTCTATTACTGGGGTAGTGACTTAATGAGATAATTCTATAAGATTCTCTATAGTGAGCACTTGATTAAATCTTACAACTCCCATCTTAGTTATCATTATAATTAAGAAAATTTTCCTAAACACATTCTTGGATCTTTGATAAGAAATTAGCTCCTTATGCATGCCCAATGGCTCTAATGTTTTATAGTACATTACTGTCTTGAAATATGCAAAGAAACTATATCAAGTTCTCTAAAGAACTTGTTGATCCAATTAATCATTTCCACTAAACAAAAAATATATTATGGCTTGATTAGCAATCAATTGCTGCATTGGAACCTTTCCAATCCTATATGATATTGTTCTAAGTAAATAAACCTTAATTAGGAATTACTTTTAAAGTTACATCCTTATCATCTTGAACTCAAATATTAACTCACACATAGAGTAATGAATATCTTTAATACTTTACAAGTAACTGATATCATAAATACTAAATATCTTTAGTACATTATCTATGCACTTGGACTTAGAATAAGTTAACAATGTCCAATCTATCTCTATAGATCTAATTCCCATAATTAAGTTGTTACCTTTTCATATCCAACAAGAGTTTTTCTTGGAAAATTATGTATTCAACAACTGAAAGTTAGAACTTTTTGTTCTCTGCGAGCAATATGCCTCCACATGCTCTCACTATAGAGGACAACTATACTCCCACTAACCTTCTTGTAGACGTGATAAATTCATAATCATCTCTAAAACAAACTCTTTGAATTTCATCATGAAAGTGAATCTTTCAATGTCTCGTAGCCTTTCAAGTATACATCAAATGTATCATTAAAGGCATTAGTTCTAATTAGATGTAATTTTATTAGATTTGAACCTTTTAAATTCCTTCTTACTCCCACTACTTATCTTAAGAACCATTCTTATATAAGTATACATTGAATCAAACAATTTGTTCAATGGGTCTATAAGATTATATCCAACCTTTTGGATATCTTATAACACTTTACTACTCAATTTAGTTCTAAACTAAATGGATAATATATGCTTCATCTAATCATCACATCCTTAAATCATTAGCTTTAACTATTTCAAAGACTTAGCGTTTCATATCTAATATGAAATCTTGCTAATTGATTTAATTGGAATTATAGAAGGTAAGTCATTATACCAAGCATTGCTATAAAAGAAATATTATTGCATTATACAATATCTCATATTGTATTTTACTCCTTAAATAAATTCATACTCTTATGAATTTAGTTATAAAGGTATTTACTAGAAAATCTCATTCCATTTAGATAATCAAAAATTTAAAAACTTACCATAATGATCTCATTGAAGTGTTTTAGCATTCTTAATGCTTTACTTTTACTTAGATTTAAAACAACTTGAACTTTTCAAATTTTTAAATCATTATTTCATTTAATATAAATGACTATATCATATAAATTCATTAGTAATCTAATAGAATATAAGTATTATCCTTTTTATGAATTATTATTCTATCCAATACATCACATTTATAAGATTTAAATATTCAATACAATCATCATCCTTTCACCAAAGATCAATTTGGTTATTCTTCAAATTGACAAGTTTCATATGATTCATAATTAAAAGGATACATGTATCCTTATATGTAACTTTATGATTCTCATTTTATTGATTTAACTAACATGACATAAAAGGATTGTCTCAGTTATCCAACTTTTTATTCTTACCATTTATGTTAAGCATAAGTCTTCTTTGATCCAATACATATACAAACTATTTGCATAAACTTGGATCAACTACTTTGACTTAACAATCTTTTTCTAACTATGCATTAAACATTACAATAATTTTGAATCTAAATTCAGTATCAAATACTCATAAGCATGAATTAGAAATACATATGATCTCTATCATATCACATATAGGCAAGAAAAATTATGCAATCATTTTCTTTTAATGAAAACTATTATCATACTGTTGCTAAGCCTTTAATTGTAGTCCACAACTATGCTTTTAGTAGGCTAAATTAAGTGAAATAATTCCAACAAGGTACTATACCTTTTAGCCTTACCCCTTGCAACCCTTTGCATTTTGTTATTATGGTGTTGACATACATCTTACATATTATCATAAAAGTTTATGAGACATTAGTCAACTCAAAATGTCAATACATTTTATCATCTATATGATTTTGACATATCTCTAAAACTTTGTCACCGAATCCTCAACAGGAATTATAGCATAATAACATAATGAACATACAATTTTCTATTAAAATTTTAAAAACTCTTCTCAAAAATATCCTATGTCTAAAAAATTGGGTTCACTAACTTAGTATCAACTATACTAAATAAGGTAAATTCTACTTAGAACACAATATAAATGTAAGAAAAATAAGTTATTAATTATATGCCATGGCTACCAAATAAGATTAGGACTTTAATCATGCATTTGGTTACTTCCATTATTTTATTTGAAATAATAGCCCTCACTACTATTCAGAAAGATTACTCTAATATTTCTTGTGGGCTAAGATCTCATTCAAATATAATTGATCTTGAGTTTGGTCAACAAACCAACTAAACTTAAATTAGGTAGAAAACAACTTTATCAATCACATCTCATGTGACTCCTAGATCCGCTAGGTGACAACTCTTGCCAAAATATATCTGATATATTATTCCTAACCTTGCCTTTAAATTCATGTGATCATGAGTTTGCTTATTCAAACCATACAAATTTAGTTAAGTAGAACTCACTATCATAAGATTAAACATGTTCGGGTTAAAGCGGCCTTGACTTGGCTCAACAAGCTTATAATAAGCAGAACTCCGGTTTATTCTTTTAACAATGGAAGGCAATAATTACATTCTCAATGTGTCCTTAATATTTTAATGAGGGGTTTTAATTTCATTTGTTTTATTCATCACAAAATTGCATGTAAAATCTCACATATATAAAACATACAATTTATCACGCATCCAATATATATATCAACCATATAAATAAAGTATGCAACTTATGCACTCATAATTAAATTATATGAATAAAATATCAAGCTTTGTTTGATTCTAGTTACTGATCTTCATAATCTAAAATAACATTTCCAACTCTTTGGAAAAATTAAATTAGATTAAAACTATTGTTTCCTAAATAAATTAAATCCTTATTCCAAATAAAAATTTAATTTGATTTGAAAACAAAATTTCAAATCCAATTGGAAACCATTCCAATCTATCTTGACCCCTTGAACAAAACTTAACTGAAAATGTCCAGTAAATTATTCTTCTTACTTATTATAATTTAGAAAAAATCCTTTTCAAATTTATATAAGTAACACATTCTAATTCGATTAAAAATTTATAATATAATTAGTAATTACTATTTCTAATCTCATTAGAAATTACTTTTCCTTAATTGGAAAACTATTTTCTAATATTAAAAGGAAACTACTTTCAAAATTAAATAAAAGACTTTTCAAATTTAATTAAGAAAGTCCTTTATATCTTTAATAAATTAGAAAACCATTTTTAAAATATTAAAGAAAGTTCCTTTTCTTGATAAATAAATGAAAACACTTTTCAAAATTTAATCAAGATAATATTCTTTCTAATAAATCAAGAAAGTTATTATTTATAAATAAAGAAACAATTTCTAAATAAATAAAATAATAAGTTTCTAAACAAATCAAATTAAGAATTTAATTTATCTCAATCAAATTGAAATAAATAAATTTAATTAAGAAACAATTTTCTCAATTACTTAAGAAAACAATTTTCTTAATTTTAAGGAGTCTAACTGAAATTAATTAATCCTTATTTTAGAAACTAATTTTCTAATTAATTAATCTCAATATAATTGAAAATAATTAATTCTAATTTTAGAAACTACTTTTCTAAAATTAATTAGGAATCAATATAATATTAATCTTAATAATATTAAGAAAAATAATTACTTTAATTTTAATCTTAATCATATTAAAAAAATAATTACTTTAATTTTGTAATTAAATTTTATAATTTAACTCCTTAAAAATTAAACTAAATTTCGACATGTTCCTAATAAAATCAACCATTTGAAAACAATTTTCAAATAAGTTGAAAACACTTTTCCAAATTTATTAGGTATTTAAACCTACTTAATCTCAATTAAACCAATTTATTCTAAGTAAAACTTTAAAACATAAAAATAACAACTATCCAGCATTTGCAGTGCGCACACTTGACCTTTTATGTGTAGCGTCTCTTTTTGACGCTGTTTTCAGATGTGGGATTCATGCATTACACGCGCCCCTCATTTTTGGGTAGTTTAAGTTTTCACGGTTTTGTTTGACATTGTTGCCGCCCCTTTTATGGTTTCTTCTATTGTTTCACGCCACCAGCATCTCCAACCTTGATGTCGCCGATGACAAATCCTCCTCTCGCCTCCAAACAAAACTGTAGGTGCTCTTTGGAAGTTATGTCGTTGCTGACAGCCCTGGTGACCCTCCACGCTTTAGTTGCGACAACTAGAAGTTTCTTTTCGGACGACCAAACAATAACCAACACTGGCAGAAAAAAAAAACAACCACAAACTACCTCAATCGACAGGCCGCATTAAATCTAGAAAAATGCATAACACTACAAATTACAATGCAACACAATTTTTTTTCCATCACCTAACCTTTGCGTTTTCTCCAACTGTCCAACTAAAACACTTAAACCTAGAACTCGAACAATAAGAGGAAAATGCCAAGACAATTTAGGCATTCATAGTTTTAGGGATTTTTCATATCGCTACCCATAAACTAAAATCCAGCTATCGCATAAAGTGTTTGTGGTTCTCAAACTAGAAATTGCAAGCACCAAAAATGCAACCCAGAAATCAACCATTCCAGTTAAGGTTCTTATTCAAAATCAAAAACCCATATTTGCACGAAAGGTAGAATATGTGTTTTCTAGAATATTCTACGCCACAAAAAGCGAAAACCAACAACCACAAGACATATGCAGGCAGCCTCATTCCAATTTCTGGAATTTTAGAACAATTATGTTCTTCGAGTCTTTTAGGATTCTAATATGAACATTTTAGACTTCTGGGTTTATCATATGAACTCTTCATATTTTTCAATTCCAAAATTATGAGATCAATAGTAAGCAAATAATTTAATCAAATAAAAGAAATAAAGTCTTGCTCTGATACCACTATTGGAAAACCAGGTTAGGATCTGATCTCGATCATAGTGGAATAATCACAAAACTTTTTCATGATTTTTGATTTCCCAAAAATTAAGAGTCTGTTTGGATGAGCTTTTATCAATAGGACTTTTGTCAGTAGAGCTTTTCTGAGAAGAGGTTTTTTAAAAAAACCAGTTGACTGTTTGACTGTCAATTAAAAAAAACAGCTTTTTTAAAAGAACTTCATACAGTAGACTGTTTGGCAACATAAAAATAAAAAGCACTTTTATTTTTTAACTATATTTTATTTTATAATAAAATTATTTATGCTAAATAATATTTAAAGTATACTATAATAAAAATATTTATTATTATTTTTAACTTAATTTTAGTCAAACTATGCTTAATTCATTAACTTAAAATTACAAGACATCATTTGACTAGAAATTTATTTAATATGTAAAAGACTATATTTCCCAAAATTTGGTGATTCGAGAGTTTAAGATGTTTACCACCTTATCTTGTAGAATTTATTCGCATACATTTACAACAAAATAGGATTTATTTGTTAGTTAGATGTCATATTCAGTAATTGGAGCAACTTAACTCATTTCAATTAAAAATGTGAAATTTGTAAGAGAAAGCTATCACCAATATGATTGATGGTCAGAGAGAACTTGCAATCACACAAACCATCCCACGTGTCAATCGGCATCACCAGAGAGAGTAAACAAACCAAGTCCAGTTCTCCGGAGATAGCTCAGTGTGCTCATCCATGGCGGTCGCTCCACCAACTTCTTGGCCGGTTACTCTTCGGAACCACCAAAATCACTTCCTCTCCAATAACCCTTATCTTCACCAACTGTTTTCTCCAAAACAACCCTTAACGATCGTTGCCATGGCCCCAAAGAAAAAGGTGATCACCTCTTATATAAATATCCTATGTTTTAAGACAGTTGAGTTAAAGGAGTGTATTGTTTCGTATGGTTTTGAATTTTTTTTCTTTTTGGTTTCTTTAGGTAAACAAGTATGATGAAGGGTAGAAGAAATCATGGTACGTCGATGTCTAACGCAGAGATGTAAACCTTCGTCTGCGTTAGAGAAGATGGTGTGAGGAATCGAAGAAAGAGAGAGAAACGAAAGAGACGTAAAATTGTTTATTTACGGAAGTGACGGGAATTGTCTACCCGAAAAAGCTAAATTTGGAGCTTTTCTGAAAAGCTCCAAATTTTAGCTTTTGAAAAAGCTATTTTTTAGCTTTAAAAAAAGCTATTTCTATTGTAAAAGTACTTTTGAAGTTTTCAGCCAAACACTCGTTTTTTCCTTAAAATGACTTTTGCGGTGAAAAAAAGTACTTTTGGACCTTCCAAAAGCCGAACCAAACAGACACTAAGATCTATTTAATTCTATAAAATGATTAACACAAATCATAATAAAGTCGAAACTTAATTCGTATCTTATTCTAAAGCTTGATCTTTGTTTTGTCGTACTCTTCAAATTATTTCCGAAACTGATCAATTTCAAACACCGGAGTCACAAGTGTCCAGCCTCTAACGATATCCATAAAACAGGTTGAGAGAATTTTGTAACTTTTATAAAGAGGATCAAGCAAGAAGTGTTAGATTCATAAAGCTTAAAGTATTTATAATAAGCTTTGGACGTTTTAGTAATTTAATTGAAATTAAATTCTAATTTTAATTAAATTTTAATTGGAATTACAAATAATTCTAATTAAATACCAATTATGCCCATATAAGATTCAATATCTCATATTGATTCTTATTTATTAAATATCTCATATTTAATCATAAAGTTTCTCAAACTTTACAATCAAGTCCAACTTGATTAAATTAACTTTGCTCTCTTCAACCCATTCTATATGTGAGACCCATTAGGTTCCCAAATATGTTGACAATGATTATAAAATCTAATTTTAATTCATAATTAAAATTAGATAAATTAAAACTCCTTTTAATTTATCTTTAATTCTCCAATTAAACAATTTATAATCATAGATCAAGATTGGCTTCTAGCAACGGATCATGATTACTCAAATACTTAGGAATGTCAAAGTGGTTTTGACTAACCTTTTCTGTGCATAATTTTCCGTATAATTCAATGCTTTTATCATACAATGTTCCTATTAGACATAGAGTATGAAATTAATGTCTACTCTATTTTGAGTCTAATCATATTAGTTCTCCGCCATTAGCTATCAATCCAATCAATGACATTTATAAAGTATTTACAAAGCATCATTTCACCTTAGCTAAGGATTTCCTGAATTAATACTAATTGAGAACAACGAAACATTCTCCCAAATTACTTTAGGGTGATGAATCATATCTTGATCAATCAACTATCTCCATATAGTTCATGCTACATCCAATGAATACCGATTAAACGACCTATGATTAAATAGATCATAAGTAGTATCAAAATATAGCAATACCCATACAAGATAACTTTGATGACCTCAAGTTAAAGGATCATTTACACAATCATCATAATAAGAACTCCATAGACATACAAGTAATGTTCCAAATGTATTTCTCATATTGGGTCTATTCAATGAACTTGTTCTCTAACAAGTACCTACACGTTTGTTTAAGTACCTCTATACTTTAGTCTACGAGCTCGATTACTTCCTTTATACGAAAAAACAAAATGTATGCTAGTCTTTTTATGCTCTATTAATGTCCAATCTTAATAAAACAATGACTAGGAACATTTGGAAATAATACATAAATGTAATATGAATCTCATAATTATAATCTCATTATAATTTCATTTGTAATGTACAATTATCCCATGGACTTTATCATATACATTTAAACATGTACAAGATAAAGAATGCCTTTAAATAGTTTGTCACTAAACTACAACCAAAGCGATTAGCTATAAGGCATAAATCAACATATTATGTTGTAGGTAAGTTTATATTCTCTCTTTATATGCATCCCTTAGTAATGAAAATTTAGAGGTTTTTTTCATTCTTGTCTTATGATAATTGTTTTCTAGGAGATGGTATTTAGAGGTATAGATGCTGTAGCCACTTTACTGGAGTGGGTTCTTTTTAGAATGGTATTAAACCAAGATATTCAAGCCAAAGATCAAGTTGAGATTGATGGTGTTGTTGGAAGCTCAAGCTCTATTTGTTATGGTGATATTCAATACCTTTCTTATCTTCAAGCAACAGTGAATGAGACTCTAAGGGTTCATCCACCAGGACCTTTACTTTCCTGGGCTTGTTTATCCATTAACGATATTCATCTTGGTGGTAGCTTCATTCCTATTGGAACAATAACTATGGTCAACATGTGGGCAATCACACACGACAAAGAAGAATGGCTAAACCAGTGAAGTTCAAACCAGAAAGATTCATGGAATCCTAGAAAGCACAATTTCGTAGGCAGGGAGACGAACGTTTTCACTTCTCAGTCCTCAAAATTTTTCATTGGAAGACATTGGATTAAAGGGATTTCACCACAACCCTAGAAACCTGAGCAAAATATTGGTGGAGCGGTAAAAAGGAATTAAGATGCCTGATGCTCTAGATACTTCTAAGGATGTTAATGATGGACTATCTGATGAAGAAGATGATACTTTGTTAGCATTACTAAGTGAACAGAATAGCAATAAGTGCCTCCAATATAATTGGAAGTCACATTCTAAGTATGTATATATTGTGAGCAAGCAAAGAGTGTGTATATATGTATCAGTTTGGGTTCGTAAGAGGTTTGTAAGCATATAAACCATTTGAAGGTCTACCCTGTTGGAGTTGGTCTCATAAGCTAGATGGGGAACAAGGTAATGTCTGTTCCCATTCTTCATTAGTCTAGTGTAGAATATTATTACATTAATATATAGGCAAGAAGTATCAAGTTCACAATCATGTTTAGTGTTGGTCCCCTAAGGCCTGAGCCCATGCTTTTCTTTTTCATTTATGGATCTCTTATTAGCTAGTTGTGGCTAACTGATGCAGGGATCAGTTTCTATCAACACATTTATATAAATGCACAAATATAAGAGATCAACATATGAAGAAGACTTACACTAGAATAAAGAAACAAATAGTAGCAACAAAAAAGAAACAAACAAATATGTGAAATGTTTGCAATGCCTTTACTTATATCTCCCTATTTTTGACCTAACATGCAAAAACTTCACAGACATGGTTATTTAGAAGCTAAATATTGGATTGAATCTGGTATTCTACACTAAGACCAATTCTAAGCTCACAACATACCCAAGTTTCTATACATCATAGTAATTATGTTGCTTAATTAGTGACTTAGGCATCATTTCTTATCTCTTACGCCTTTTGCCTTGATTGTCTTTGACCCTCCCCGTATGATTCTCATGCATTAGATCAAACTTGTAAACACTACTATGCATTAAGAGAACATGTAAAATGCCAAAAACTTAGTTTATAAAGGGAAAGTTTCTCAATCTTTCAATTTTAATGGGTATTCAGAGAAAAAGTCTTTCTAATCATTCATGTCTGCACATCCATTTGTAAACAATGGCAACTCTACCTGAATCCAAAGCATATTAAGAACTTCTTGCAGGGATTATTAAGAACTTCTTGGCTCCTTTTGGGTCTGGACATAGGGTTTGTGTTGGAAAAGCTTTAGGATTAGCTACTATTAATCTATGGTTAGCTCAATTGCTTCAAAACTTCATATGGGTGTCTTGTGATCAATTTGAAGTGGACTTAACTGAGTGCATGAAGGTTTCAATGGAGAAGATGAAGCCATTAGTTTGCATGGCACCCACTCCCATGTTTAACTTCTCGGAAGCTTTCAACGATCTTAATGCACTGTTTAAGATATAGGGGGCCTACTTTTATTTTTTAAAATTCCAAACTAACATAGGAGTGGGTTCCACTTTAATTTTTTAAAAAAAAATTGCCACGTAAGTAGTTAATTGATGAAGATCTAACACCGTCGATGATTCCATCTAGTCAGGGTTCATTTTGAACTTTTTCAAGTTTTTAGGATTTATTTTGAACATTTTGTAAACATTAGGGATCATTTTGAACACCTTAAAACATTATGGTTCAATTCAAACATCATTATAAACGTTAAGGATTATTTTGCACCTTTTGCCTTTTATTTCCTTTGGTGGAGAATTTGATCTATCTTTCACTTAATATGTAATGATTTCTATTATACTATTTTAGCTGTATTTTTCCTCTTCTATTTGAGATAATGAATAGGATTTTTTGTTATCATTTGAGATCGGCCAGGTCACTTATGACCTAAACCCAACTCAAACATTTTAAATTAGGTTTAATGGAATTCAAAAATATCAGCCCAATTTGAACTTAATCGTATCTAAAAATTAATTGATTGGGTCAAGTCTAATTAAGTCATATAAAATATCATCGTTTAAACTTTATTTTAATTCATTTAATAACAAAATATCGTTACTTTGTATATGAATGAAGTCACACTTCGAGCTAGATTCAGATTGGAGAGTTCGAGCATATAACAAAATGTGACGTAAAACTTAATCAATATTACCTTTAGGTCATACAATAACATGTTAAGAATAGATCATATGCAACACTCACAAAACCACGTCACATAACGTAAGCAGCATGTAAGCATTTTAAGTCAATACATTAAGAATGTATTTAGAGTAGACGTGGTCAATCAATGTTGATATGTATTCAAGTCTTTTTCGTCAAGTCCTCTTACTTTAATTTAAAATATTTAATTTAAAATAATTAATAAATTAAAAGATTTAGATTAAAAAAGAAATACAAATTAAAAGTACAAAAAAATTAAAATTAAAATTTTAGTGTCTAACCTTAGGGATGATAATTTTTAGTCTATGGGCCTAAATTTAGTTGTTTTTAATGGGCCAACTCATGAGTTAGGCTCAAGCCCAGGCTCAGACAAACTTGAGGTCTAATTATTCTAAGCAAAGCAACACCGTCTTACTTAAAAGAGTTAAGCCTCGAGTAAACTTGAGGTTAGACAACCCAAATCCTGATCTAATAAAAATAAATTATTCTATTTAATTTTTAAATTTTATTTTAAAAACTTTACAAGACTAACCCATTCCCATTCCTATCTATCCTTTTAAAAAACTAATTAAATATTCAAACTTCACTAATTACAAATATAATTATCAATTACCTCGCTAGTACTTAGGAGCACTTTTTAAACCATAATAACCTTTCTTTCTACTTCATTAAGGTAACTATCATGACATTCACTTATATAATCTTAAACCTTCTCAACTTGACTAAAGAGTGTTCTTAGGTCAAAAATCAATTGTAAAATCATATGATGTCAAGTGGTCGACGACTTAAATCCTTTAGAAAAGCTAAGATACTTACCTCCTTATTAACATAGGGCTATGACAATATCATTCCTCCAATAGAAGTGTTAAAAGTAAGTGTTTCTAAACGGTCATCCACATTAGTTAGCTTTTTTGTGGACAAAGAGACCGACATTTCCAACTATGAATATATAGGCTTAAAATCAACTGAAAAGGTAGTATTGGAAGAAGTTCAAATTAATGAACAAGATCTTGTCATTTTCAAATTCAATTCAGAAGCATGTATGAAAAAGGTGATTCAAACTGGACCTTGGCATATTAAAAACTAGCCAATATTTCGACACTTGGTTTTAAAATGGAGAAATTTAGGATGAGGAATGTTCCAAGATGGATTAATTTCCATAATTTACATTTAGAATATTGGTCAACAATGAGGTTAAGTTACTTATTAAGCTTCATTAAGAATGTAAAGCCCATAAACCTAAATTAAAGCCAAACCCACAACCCAGCCCATTAAGCCATTAAAAAGAGGAGTATATAAATAAGCACCCTGCTAGAAATATGCACTAAAAACCAACGAAATTTCCCATCTTGTTCATCTTTTCTCTTTATTTCCATATGGTGAGTGTGTCAAAATGCACCACTTTGTTCTACATGTAACTCTTACCTCATAAGTTTCCTTATTTTGTTTGTTTTGCAACAAATTTAGAGAAAGTTGTGGTTGTTAATAATATTAAAAGTTCTCACATTTAGGTAAAATTCTAACATCCATTTTTATCTCTTTTTGTGTGATTTTGATCATTCTACATTAGATTATAGATGGTTTGTGATTGATTAGGACAATAATTGACGTTGCATTAAGGGATAAAAAGGGATGGAAAATAATGAAAGAAGAAAAGAGAGAAGAAGAGGGGAGGGAGAAGATGATGGCTTTGTTTTGAAATTTTAAGTTGTATGTAGGGGCAAAATGGGAAGTGCGGAGAGTTAAGGGTGAATATGGAATTTAAATTGCATATAAGAGCATAATGAGAAGTGTAGAAAGTTAAGGGTGAATCTGGAATTTAAGTTGCATGTAAGGGTAGAATGAGAAGTGCAGAAAGTTAAGGGTAAATCTGGAATTTTATTGTAAAAAGGGCATTTTTGATATTAAATGAAATGGAGGAGGGTAAAATATACTTTTAATTAGTTAAAGGTATTTTAGTAGTTATAGGGGTTAGGTTAGTAAGGATATTATTTTTATAATTAAGAATAAATTGGAAGAGAGAATAATGCTGAATTATTAAGTGTAATTGGTTAAGAAATTTTTGATAAATTAGTCTAATAAAATTTTGTAAATTATAGGTCCAAAAGTCTGATTAAAAAGAAATTGGGTTATCAATTAATTGAATCCAAAACCAAGGTCAAGATAACCTTTGACTTTACTTTTAAAATTAATTATCGTTTTTATTATTAATAAATTATATTTTTAATTAGTCATTAATTTAATTAATGATTAATACTTACATACAGGAATTATATTTACTTTAATTATCAAATAATTAACGTAGTATAAGGTGTTTTATTGTTATATTTTGTTATGCTTTCTAAGGTGTATTACTTGTTAAACTGACAAGAAACATGTTAATTAAATAAAGATTGGTAAATAATAAATTGTGAATAATTGGAGAAAACGATAATCAGTAGCTTGCTTAGGATAGGCTACAGTCGACTGTCTTAAATTGATCGGATGAGTTAATATGAGTGAGTGGTGGCTAGGTATCTGTCCGTGGAGCAGATATTGGAGCATCTTGAGTCTTGAGGATGTCCCGTGCCGATGACTAGGTATCAGAGTGATACCAGGATATCCTGAGTCTCAGAGATATCCTATGTCAATGGCTAGGTATTGGAGTAGTACTAGGGTGAAGATTGAGAAATCGAGGTACTCTGTGTTGATATTTATACATTTAATTATGTTACCATTGATGAGAGATTATGATGAGATAAGCTAACAAGCAATGTCTACTAGGTTAAGCTAAGCCCAAGCAAAAAAATCAGTTAATGTTAGAATAAAGCGTAAATTATAGTTATAATTAATATTTGTGTTAATCATAATTTGGCAAAATTTTGAGATGTCTATTAACTACTTGGATTAGACTGAGTGTTGTTATGTATGTATATATTATATGTATGATTTAATCGGTTGACAAAGTTTTATAATTATTTATGGAGTTACTTGATTTTAAAGGTATGGTCGGTTATCCTTACTGAGTAGGCAGTTCACTCCTTACCATTTTATTTTTTAGGAGGTCGAGTGGTTATTGATAACCCCATAATACTGGACGGACCGAGTGGAGATTAGGTGGAGCCAACAGATTACTCGTGTAAAGCTTTTGGAATGTATATATTTTGGAATGTGACAACTCCGATAGTTGTGTGGTGTAGAATAATTTTGTATATAACAAGCAATCCTCTCTTTTGGAACTAATGAGGAATTTGATAATTAATGATATGTTTTGGAACTATTTGGTTAATTATGATTTAAGAATTTTGTGAGCATCACAAAGAAACTTATATGTTTGGATGAAGCTAGTACATCAATGGAACGTATTAAATATATGAGTTTGTGTGGAGGTAAGGATAGACCATGAGTTACCAAATTTAATAACCATTTTGAAGCTTGATGAGGATGATTGCAGGATAGAATCTGTAATGGAGCTCAATTATCAATAGAATACATCATTGAAATAATAGAGAAAGCTACTAAGAAACTCTTTAAGAGAGGAGACTATAATAAACTTATGGGAGCTAAAGAACCTAATAAGAGGGTTATAACACTCAATAAAGGCATAATGTCTTAGGTCGGGTACCAAAGTGTAACAAAACTAGTCTAATTCCAATTTGGTAAGAACCTGGGATTAAAATTTTGCTAGTAATGCTAATAATCAAGTTACCGAGGAGAAAACAAATGCCATAGTTTTTGAGAAGGGAGTACCCCAAATACCTCAACAATTTAGAGTACTTGATTGTCCTCACTACTTTGAACAAGTTCATCAAGAGGAAGCTCTTGAATTAAAATTATTATAGGTTACAAAGCAAGTTAATCTCCTATAGAAACACGATAAAGCTTAAGAAAGCATTGATACTAAGGGATCCCCTCAAACTATGAATGTCAAGGATGATGTAGATCTTAGAACATTGGAGGATGAATTCACTCATGGAAAGGAAAAAGATCTAAGAGAAAAGCTAAGCCAAATGCTTCAACCAGTTTACACCACTCCCTTTGATATTAGTCATAGCATGAAACATAAGCAGGCTTAGTCCCCAAAATAAAAATAGATAATATAAGATCTTTTATTGGCTAAAAACCCTGCCTTGATAGGTCCTCGGGAAACCAAATTAGAAGTAGATACCTATAATAAATGGTGATGATTTTTAAGGAAATATTGGACCCTTATCACTAATTATCAACATCACCACAATAAGGCCTAGAAAAGGGGCCTAAGGCTGGTCCAAACCAGCTTGAAGTTAATGAGTTTAGCCTAAGTTAATTAAATTTTAATTTGGGCTCAAGCTTTTATTAATTTTGAACTTCAATAAGACTCAATCTTCTGAGGACCCAAACCTTATTTATAAATGATATGACATTATTATATTTGTGTAACAAAATGATTTCATTTCGTTATTGGGTGAATATAGAAGACTTTAATTATAGAACATCTCTTCAACCCACATTTGATCGTTATACTTACATTGTGCCCTAATCATTTACTGCCACCTATAGTTCTCGCTTTGTATAATGAGATTAAAATTCTTTGCATTTGAAAATGTTAAAGGAAAAGGTTTTATTCAATTCTATTGCAATAAGAGTATGAATTCAATGCGTAAGGGGTATTTAAGAATAACTTAATAAGATTTTATTATTCTATACACATTAGTTACTATAATTTCAAATATCAAGCTTGTTGGTTATTTATTTGTTATGTTTTGTCCAAGTTCAATTATCAATTCCACAACTATATTTCTATTTATTCCTTTTTGTTTCTTATTCTTAGAACTTCTTTTTACCTCTTTTAATCTTCTAACTAAATTTGCCATAACTTTCAACCAATATATTTAAATTGTTTTAAAAAACTAAATAATTAAACAGTGAGAATCCCATTCTATGTTTTTAATTGCATGGTTGTGGAAATCTTTTGTGATTTTACTCCCTCTTATTTTCTTTTTAAGATTCCAAAATGTAGGGATCATGTTTTATTATAGGAGGCTTTGGTCTAGTTATGTTGCTTGAAAATTACAGATGTGCATGATAGGTTTTTGTTGTTTTTGTATTATTCTAAGTTTTATGAGGTATTAGTTAATTTCCTTTATTATTAATGGGTTTTAACTCTTTGAATGAACTTTTTGTTTTTATGCCTTGAATCCCTATTGCTTTAATTTTGAGATAGGTTGATATTTATGTTAGCCACCAATTATAATAATCATTTAGGACTTGTTGATTAATATATGTTATTCTTGATTTAGATTGGTGTTATGGTGCATAATATTGAAAATATATAATGTGCTATCTATTTTTCATTGCTATTGACATTTAATAATAATGAATTTCATTGCTTTTTATGTTTGGATGTAAACTTTTTATCATAAGGATCAAATTATTATGTAACATTTCAGTAAACTATAAACACTTGACTTTATACTTTCATCATTCTCATAAAACTATCCATTATACAGTTAAAAATGAACATAAATAATACATTGACAACTGTTTTGCTTGATTGTTTAATGGATTCGAACAATAACATAAAGCTCTCTACCATTAATTTAGATAACTGTACCATGAAAGATACAATAATTTAAAAAAAAGTGATGACCAAATTGCATGTTAGGATGGGAGATTAAATATGCACTGTTTTGCAAATATTACAAATCTGATAATGAAGGATGGCTTAAAGATAATGAAAGAATGGGTAGAGGGAATCTAGAATTGTAACATCCCATGTTAGGAGCTAGAACGCTAGAATAGTGAATATGAGAGGGCATTAAGAAATTAGAAGTGCATTGCATGCTCATGCATAATTGAGTATTCACATATACACGAAAATTTATTTATGATATATTAAAATAATTTTACATACATTCATTGGCATTTTTTGAGTCTAATTGATTTATAAATGCGATTAAAATGTGAATCGTGGATCATTTGTGTCAAAAATTTATTTGGAACATATTAGATTATTTTGGAATTTTCGGTAAATTTTAGAAAATTTTCGAAACTTTAGGGTATTTTGAACTAAAAAAAATAGCTGAATTGTGACATGTAGCAGCCTTATATGGATAACAAATACCCCACATGCATTGGAGCCATGTGTCAATGTGATATTAACACACGTAAGTACATGTGTTGGAAGGTAAATTACTGTAGCTCATTGTTTGTTTTTTGGATTGCTTGGTCTTCACCAAAAGCCACCGAAACCTCATTACCGAAATACTGGTTTTGACTCTTACATCAGTGTTATCCTTTGCATGCAAATATTTCAACCCAACTGGTGTTTGTTTCTACCTATTCTTGATGTTTTCTTTCCCCATCCACCGAAACCCCCCTCTTCACTCTCACTGCTAGGAATTTTTTTGAAACAAGTAAGTTGTGAAACAAATAAGTTTTTATGGATAATGTAAATGAGTTTGATGATGTTTGAATGATTGAAAATGAATTCATGCATGAGGTGTGTAAGAAGGATAGCTTCGGTGATGTTAAGAATGAGTTAAATGAGAATTTAGTAAAGTTGAAATGTGCAGAAAGTGTGCGTTGAAGTGTGAGAATCTGAGTTTAATGTGGATGTGAGGAGTAAATAACTGCAAAAACTAGAATTAGGTTCTGTGTTTTTGGAGTGAAATTAATGATGAAAGAGGGCTGAAAAAAATGAAAAGTGTAGGAATGAAACAAGGGCAAAAAAATGGTGAGCAGTCTGTAAGTGAGTTTTGTTTTTGATGTTTATGTTGAATTTTGAATTTTAAGTTATTTTTAGAGTAAGTTGGCTTGGAATGGGAGTAGAAATGTAGAGAATGTAAGTTAGAAAATGGTGTAGAGAGATTGTGGATTAAGTAGTAGAAGAGTGGAAGAAGAAGAGAAGAAGTGCTGCAAAATCTGAAAAAATACTAGAGTGCACGATTGTGCACCCAAAGGTTTCCTGAAACTAAATAGCTCTAAGTCTTTTAGCTATAACTTTTTCATCCAACCTCCAAATGACTTGAAACTTGAACCAATAGATTCCTAATATACTGTTCTTCCTCTCCATGAAAATTTAGAGCCATTTGATTTCATTCGGGAAAGATTGGATTAATAGATTTAGGATGAAAATGAGGAAATGTGTTGGAATGTTATGAACTGGAGAACTTTCACTAAACATGCTTTGGTATTTTGATTATATCTTGATCTGTAGATCTCCAAATGAGTTGATTCTTGATTCAAATTAGACTAGAGACATATTACTACAACCTTATTGAAGAAATTTAATTCTAATTATGTCTTTAAGAAATTCAAAATCTGATCTGAAATTGAGTTAAGAGTTCTGTTTTAGTTTAAGAACAGTCTGAAATATTTTGAGAATAACTTTCAGTATACTTAATCAAATTGTATGATCTTGGTGTTATTAGACACTTAAAATATAGGGGAACAATTGTTTAGAAGAAAGTGTTATATAAATACTCCATTTTCTTGATCTTAATGATCATGCAAAGTAGACCCGAAAGTCTGATTTGAGGAAAAAGCTGGAATGGTTAATGAGTGTGTGAATTCTGGTACATTTGGAGTAAAATGGATGTTTGCATCAAATTATTACAGAAATATACCAGGGACTTTGTCATTGAACATGCATAATACATGATACATTTTTATATGTATTTATTCAATTAAATGAGCAATGTAGTAATATGAAATGTGTATGATTGCATATAGAATTACACGTGGAGCGACCGCTTCCAGTATTGCTAGGACTTCAAGGTAATAAGCAAAAGGGAGCAATTGTGAGTAACTTAGACAGTCTCACCTTGTTATGTGTTTGTTTTGAATTATGTTCTGAATGTGGAATTGATTGTACTAATTCTGAACAATGAAGGTCCATGATTTCTGATTTATGAATGGGATAATTGAAGTGCTCCTTATATGTGAATTTGGAAAAATAAGTGTTTCTAAATTGATATGTGATGTATGTGTACAGAATTTTAGACATGAAATGTTCGAGGAGTTTGATGTATGAATAAAACATTGGAAGTGCTATTTGAATGTGAATGTGATTGACTATTTGTTTTTCAACTTAAATGTTGAATGCTGGACTGAAAGTCCGATGACAAATGTGAATAAGAAAGAATGTGAATGTGACTGAATGAGCATATTGATTGAATTTGTAGAATGCATTCCATTCCAATGCATGAAAAATAAAGGCAGTTATGATTGATGTGACCAATGAAAAAGAGCTTAAAGCTTAGACATTTATGGTAAGAGCCTAAGGCTCAATGTGTACAATAAGCCCTGTATCCCTAACAGATAAGAGATAGTATGAAAGAGCCCGGTATCCACAATGGACACAGAATAGTAAAAAGGGCACATGATCACAACAATGTAATAATTGAATTGAGTCTCATAAACATTGCACTCAAATATGACATAAATGGATAAAATGATTGCTTTGTTATGATGACTTTACTTGTATAAATACATGGTAATTTATCGATGATTGTGTTACAAAAAATTGTAACAAAATGACGAATTGTATAGACTTTGTGATTGAAATATGACAATTGTGAACAAAGTGCTTAATGATATTACTTGATGATAGTCAAGTTGACGTGAATTGTATGATGATATGAAATGTTGTGTTGCATGATAAGAGTGAACCATTATGGATAGTTACTCAACTGAGTTCGCAAAACTCACCAAAATTGGATGTTGACAATTTCAGGTTCAAGAGAGCAACAACTTAGCTGCTAAGATTGTATAGAAGAAATTTTATACCACTTTTGGATACAAGTTATGGCTTAAAGGTCAGTCAGTTGGGACTGAAAGATTAGTTTTTAGCTTTTGGTTAATTCCTCGTGTATGTAGCATACTGTGTAGACTGAACAGTGAGCATTGATAGGTTGATAATGTATGAAATGAATGATGGATCTAATGCTACATTGTAAATTGTGGTTTATGAAATGAAATGAGGAAATTTTAGATTTTTGATAATGTGTTATTTCTGATTTTTTTTAATGATGCCAAGTGATACAGTTAAGGTGAAATAGCTAACACGCCAATTCTATCAGGCATGTGCATGTGTGACCGTATAGTGCACATACAAGTGTCAAGCGGGATTGGGGTGTTACAAGAATAACTTAGGATATTAGAGTGCAACACCTAAATATGTTGAAAATTTAAATAAATTACATAATAATTATGTATCCCATGTATAAAGAAGTTAGTTTTCAATTGTCCAACAAAATGGAATTCTACATTTAAAATGCTAGAGTCAACAATTAAGTATATAAAGGTGTTTGTCAGGTTTAAGCAATGACAGTCTCAATATACTTATTTATTGACAAAAGAGCAACAGGAGTCGACAAAGGCAATTTACGTTAAGTTAGTGATGATTCGTACTATTACTAATTTATTCTTTATAAAAAAATATTTAACTTCGCATATTTTTTTAGTTAATATGTTCGAGATCAATCTAGCATTATCTGAGTAGCTCTTTTATTCTAGTAACACAAGTTGAACAATAGCATAATAGATGATGGGGAAATTTAGTACTTATTAGCTTATGATTGGTAATACTGTGCCAATAAGTTATGTACTGGACCTGAGATACAAGATGGAGGAACTTTAATTTTTTATTAGGTTTGTATAGTGATCAAACTGAAGCACATATTGATATTATTGAACACTTCTAGTATGATTTTTTTAATAATTATCAATTAAGAATGGACAAAGAGCTGGATCATATTAGTTTAGTATTAACTTCATCTTTTATTGATATATCATCATTAACTATAGTTAGAAGTTTGATTCTTCATTTTAAGGAATTCATAAAAGAAAAAGGTTAGGATTTCTTATATTAAGATTGAGTCGAATAAATATTTGGAAGCAGATATTATGATGATAACTTATGAGCATTTTGACACATTATCGTGGTGGACATTGAATAGAGATCAATTTCCAATTATACAAGCACATACGTAATAATTGTTACTTACTCCAATATCTACATTTGCTTTTGATTCTACATTTACTATTGGTGCTCAGATAGTGTGTCCTCGTTGTATTTGACTTTATATTAAAATTATGGAAGCTATAATGTGTGACCAAAGTTGTTTATATGCTAAAAATATTCAAGGTAAATTCTATAATTTTTGATACATTAGGATTTTGTTTTTTATTATTTTGATAATCACTTACTATATTATTTTATATTTTCTTTTTATATTGTGACAAGTATGGAGACCATTAATTCAAATAATTTTTTAAAAATAAATACTTAAAGGCGAATATTGTTAATTATCATACATTCATTTAATAAAGTTGTTGTTTTGTTTTCTTTTTTAGCTTCTTGCATTTATTATGGAATGAGAACTTCTTAGCATTATGCTCTGTCAAGACTTCAATTCAATCAAGACCCTAATGAACTTATTATATTTATTTAACAAGCTCTTATACATAAACAAAATCCACCTATTTATTTTAACTGGTGCAACATATCTAACTGAGCTTGGCCTTAATTTTAGGGCTAAGCATCAAAGAACCTTCTTTTAAATACCCAGGCATCCTTATAACTATCAAGAGATTGACATCTATAGACTGTTGAACTTCTTTCTAATAGAATCCATAAGCGAGTTAGCTATTTGAATAACATATTACTATTTGTAGGTAAGTTACAACTATTTGTATATGTCTTGACCTTACATCTCATGCTTCTTGAGAACCTTATTAAAGCTATAAAACATCTATTGAAAAAATTCATACGGTTAGGGGCATCTTCTAATGTCTTAAGAGTAAAAATAAGATTGAATGATGTTTGTTTGCCTAAGAAATAATGAGGATTAAGGATAACCCTAATCAAATTAATGAATAAGGTGATGATAGCAAAGAGAATAAAGAGAATTTTTATAGACAAGGAAGCTCTCTAGGTCAAATAGATCCATGCTCAAAATCTAAAGGGGAGAGTTTCTTAAAAAAGAAATAGATATGACTTTTCATGGACAATGCTTCAACTCTTAAAGATAAGGATCAAAATGAGCAATATAATGAAAAAAAGATAGTTAATTGGAACTCAAGTTCATTTTTGTATGATAATTGGAATGAGCTAGGTCCTCTTCACAAAACACATGAAATCTCTAACCTACAACACTAGGCAAAGTTTAGGAAATTATCCAATGAATGAATGGTCTTGCAATTTAAGGGAATTCTCTATCATTATGACAAACTTATTCAGTAATAAACTAAACTTACACATAAAGGATTCAATCATTTGGCTGAAGCATCCCACCAAGTTGTTTATAAATTAAAAAATGTCAAGGGATATTTAGAACAACATTACAGAGAGTGTTATGGTTCAGACTAGTGTGATTTGACTACAACTTAAGGTCTCTTTTAGGCTACGGTTAGTTATTCAAAAAAAAAACTTATAACTACTGAAAGGATGAAGGGTCACAACACTAGCCTTAACTTTAATTGCAAGCATTACAATTAGGAGATTGAGCAAGGTAGCTTGCCATTCTTTAAATGCCAATTCACACTTATAGTTAGGCTTTAATCAAAATTAATGTAACTTATACAACTAAGGACATGAGTGGAATGATATCATTCAGTTGCAAGGAAAACATATTAATTAAGTAATGGTAACTAAATGGTTTTTAAAATTGCATTTGATTATTTAGTATATGCAATCTAGTAAGAAAGGAATGTAAGAATATTCTAGAACACCATGTAACATATTTAGCTAATAACTCAAAATAACATGATTTGAATCAGGGAGCTTATCATAATAAGGGAATCACATATTCATATTAGATTAGAAATGGAAAATAGATGGAATATACCTCACTTTGGTAGTTAAGCATGATAAAAGCTGAAAGGCCTATAAGTGAGGTTAGGCAAAAGTAAGGACAATCTTATGACAATCAAGTATGTCTATTCCCAAATCAAGTAGTTAAAGTCTCATCGAATCATTTAAAGGTGTTAAGGATTAGAAATGGAAACGAACCCTTGTTAACTCTAACAAAAGATTTATTTAACTCAAAAGGCTCGTTATAAATCTGGTTCTATAGCACTATTATAAGTATTAAAGCATCCATTGATTGAGGAAAGGCACATAATGGTATGGACAACATATTATAATATAATTTGGTCAAATAATAGTTGAATGGAAATAGCATTGTAAAAGTTTTAAAATGCATAATTTCCCTGTTGATAGGAAAAAATTGTACCTTTGTACTTATACATGATCTACTAAGGATTGATGGAATATTTATTATTCGTGATCTCTAAGTCGAATGTTAAAACTTTGCTTATTATAGACCTTATACTTCCCCTTTATGGGTTTTATTATTAATTTAATTCAAATTTAAAAAAAGTTTAAACTTTCAAAAATGTGACAGCTTAGTTTAAAAAGTTTTCTTTATTAACATTTTAACTATACGGTTTATGAAGAATGTGAAGACTAACATTTAGAGGGGTTATATGACTCTTTGTCTTTTTAATATGGTTTTGGAACCTCTTGTGACAAACATATTGTTGGCTATGTATTCAAAATGTGGTCACTTATTTTATGCTTAAAAATTATGCAAGGTAGAAAATGTTACATAATTCCTCAAAATATCATTTTATACATATTTCATCAACTACATTAATAAAATATGAACAGAAACAAATTTTTGAAATAATTTATCATATTTTTACAATTGTAGACACTTAATTAAAAACTTTAAAAGGTTAGACATTGAAATGACAAAATATATAAAAAAAGTTTGGCATCTTGTAATTTATTATCCCATTAAAAATTATCAATTTTAATTTAGTTATCTATCTTTGTTACTTTGCATAATTCCAAGTATCAAAGATATGTTTAAAATAATAATAACTATTAATCATTCATAAATTGGGAAAGTATTTCTATATTTTTAGGTGTGAATTATATACCTAAAACTATATTAAAATTGTAGAAATTTTTATTCCTTTAACATTATTAAACCAAATAAGTACCCAATCTTCTCTATATTTCCTAATTAAGAGATTATTATAAATGAAAATTTATATTTTATTTACATTTAAGATTAAAAAAACACAAACTATCAATTCATATAACATTATACATGGAATAGACATTACAAAATATTTTTGTCTAAATTGATAATGATGATTATAAAACATAAAAAATGTTAACAAAAAAAGTGATAATGGAAAAGAAGAAGTTTTTTTTAAGAATTTAAACAAAAGTATTATTGGGAGTAAAATCATAGTAAGTATATTTAAAGTGCAAGCTACAAATAAGACAACCCTCAAAGAAACATCATAAGATCACTATAATATTTTATCTAAGACTTGAATAGTATCTCTTTAAGGCTTGATATATAAAGAATTATTAGCCATAAACAAGGTCTTGCTACTTAAATAAGAGAGTTTAGAGAATTATATGAATTAACAATTTAAAACTTAAGGTTTTGTCCAATTCTTATTTCTACACTGCATGGTGAGGTTTGCAGATCTTTGATCTTCATCTTAAAACCATCTAACTACTTACTTAGAGATTAGATTGGCAAATAACAATTTTCACCTAGATTGAAAGGAGTAACTCCCTTTGAAGAGAAGCTATATACATATGCTTTTGTTGAAAAAAATTATCCTTTCCTCTCTATCCAAAGATTGTATAAAATGTTGACTAGTGAAATTATGTAAATGGTAAAGTCATCATTGCTTAAAGCCATTGAACTAGTTTTTATCATTTCAATTTAAGAGAGGAAATATTGCATAAGAATTGAACTATGCCATAAATGACTAAAGTGAAGGAGCATTTAAAGAATAGATGTTCCAAGGATTCTTTTTCTTGATGTAGAAGACATAATCATCTAATATGCATAGGAATTTTATACTCTATTTAAGATGCTTAATTTTCCCTTAAGTGCTAGCTAGAGAATGAAAGAAAATCTTTACCAAGTTTGTTTAAACTAGAATAGTGATAAGTAAGATCCCTACTTTATAGTGGGAATTTTTTTTCAAATCATTTTATTAAAAATTTCGACAGTATAACAACTGCTTTTCTAAGATTCCCAAATTTTAAAAACCTACATAACACAATTTAAAACACTTCTAATATTTCATATATCATCTCAACTTCTGGACTAGGACATCAAGTCCACATCACAAGCAACTACAAACAAATAATTCTCAACATCTTAAAATCCTAAAAATATTACAAGATCACATTTTTAAACCCTTTCCAAAATAACTTAAACCATATATACAAGTAACTAAGCCAATTTCATGAAAACACATACATAACAAAATGACATAAGCACATCAGCACCCGACCATACAACTAATTCTAGGGTCGGATCCCAGCTACTATAGCACCTGTACTCATAAATGAGGCGGTTTATTTAAAAAATAAAAATAGGGGTGAGCTAAATGAGCCCAGTGAATTTTAATCATTTTACTAAAACTTAAACTTTTCATAACATCATAACTGAAATATTCCCATATAATAAGAAAACTCATGGTAAAATAATCACCATAAAAATTCATTTATGCATTATAAAATCTAGTAATAAATAACTTTTCGCATAACACAATTTTAATTTTTCTGAAATACTATTTTGAAATGTTTTTTCGAAATTAAGCTCATAATATAAAAGTTTCCATTTTTCCTTTTTCCTTAAACAATAAACAATAGTGGCAATAATTTTCTTGAAAACTTTTATACTAAAAATAAGTCAACCACTAGAATTAGTACCATACGGTGCCTCTCAAATTACTTTTAAAAATAAATAATAGCAACATTATTATTATCATGAACTTTCTTACACGACGTATCCCACCACTAACTTCTTTACCATATGGTACCTTTAGGCATAAAGTCACAGAGCTGGTTCTGAATCACTTGCCTGCAACTGGCTAATCATTGGTTACAGAGCTAGTTTTACATCGCTTATTGGCAATTGTTTAACCATTAGTTACGGAGGTAATTTTACATCGCTTATCTGCACTAGATTAACCTCTATACACCAATATAATAATATGTATAAAACCCAACGATGTACCATAGGCTAAAAACTATTCCCTTTTTATCAACCAATAACATAATATCAATTTATCTTCAAATTGAATGAAGTTCACCTTTCAAACTTCAATTTATATATTGCTAAAAATATAAACTTATACTAGAAATATTCTTTTGTAATGTATTATTATCATAAAACTCATAATTGTGCAATTTAAAACCACTATGTCATCAATTATTTTTGCAAATAATTTATTCATATAAAACAATTAAAATACACTCATAACTTGCTAGTTTCCTTTTCACTACTTTCAAATCCTTCAGTTGGTTTCATTTTCTGATCCGAAAAACTAATGCAAATACATTCAACTCCTTAATGCATTTTCCATCCAAATACACCATAAACCATGTCAACATTACTTTCCACATACACTTCATATACTAATTTTTTTTCTCCAAATAATAACACAACACTTCATTTAATAATTCTAATACCACAAATGAACTTAATGATCATCCTTAATCACATTCACATGGTCCTTACATTATAACCATACTTTATACCGAAAATGTCCTTAAGGCTAAACTTAACATATTTTACATTAAACTTTTTCAATTCAATTCCATGTGATTTCTAATAAAACCAATTGAAATTCACTTCCATGACATTTTAATACACATATTTAAGCCGTAAAATTTCATTAATAAATTTTTTTATAATCATGCACCCTTAGTCGAATTTCAACAAAAACCAATTCCAAATCAATTCGTTTCCATTTCTTTACTTCATTAGCATAAAATCATGCTATGAACATCATATAATGTTAGAATAAAATTTTTGGATCATATCACATTTAAAACCCTAGCCATGGTTTTCTCTAATCATTTCCATGGTTTTTCTTCCATTCTTTCGTCATTAAACTAGCTTCCTAATGTCCTTCATTAATCCTAAATCTTAAATCATCAAATGGCAAAATAAACACTTTATGTAATGGATCTTATCTTTCAACAAATTTGACTAAGGTTCCACACACTAGTTTTCTTGATTTTCTTCTCCTAATCACTTCTAATGCAATAAAGCCTTCATATCACATCATAAGGTTGCAATTCACACCATCAAAACCAAATCTTGACTATAACCTAACAAATCCAATGTTTCAGCAAAACTAGTAAGCTTACCCACCCATTTTCTTCTTCCTCTTCACTTGAATGACTATGGGATCTTGTTGGATGCTTGATTGGAGGTAGAAGAGCATGAAAAACTTCATGGATTACTTTTCCATGGCCTAGGCGTAGCTCTCTCTTCTCATTTTTCTTTTCTTTTCTTTTTTTCTCTCTCTTCCTTCCTTTCTCCAACAATGGTCGGCCATACCTTGGTCTCTCTTCTTCTTTTTTTTTTGTTTGTTCTATCTCACGGCTACTATCATGTTCACTTACCAAAAGAAGAAACTTATGTCTTAATTTATGCTTTTTATACTCTTTAATACTTTACACATGTCACTTTCTGATTGGTTATTTCTAATGATTCATCACACATATGTCATTCTCTCGTTGGTCATCTCTAATGACTTATCACACTCGCCATTTTGACATATTTAGCCAGTAACATCATTTTATAACAAAGACCAAATTGCGCTTTAATGAGTGTAATTCACCTACTAATAGAATTAAGGTCCGAAAATATTCAACAACTGTCTTATCATCAACTTGACCATGAAATACTCTAATTATGGTCAATACTTATTAATTGGATGTTTTTAAAAATTTTGAATGGGTTTAAAATCATCAATACCCATTATTTTCAAAAAAGGGCATTTTAGTTCAATAATTTTGGATTGCCCGAATTCTATTCAAACATTCTTCGTTTTGACCCATTTCAGCTCCTTGAGACTCCAATCCTAATTCTGGAGCTTTTCATCATATTTCAAAATTGTTTGGTAAGTTTTCCGGTTTCCCCAAAAAAAATTTAGATTGAATCTAAAAATCACTAAATGTCATTGAAATCATTCGGCTTTCATTCAAAAGTGTCACTTAAATCTCCAAAGCACATTTAAAGGCTTTCAAAGCTAGTTTAGACTCAATCTGTAGTTTTTCGGAGTTTTCAGAAATTTTTTTAAAAATTTCTGGTTGAATCCAGAACCATCTCCGGTCTATATGTGATCTCTATTATAACCTCAATAATACATTAAATGCTTAAATTACTCTACTATACCATAAATAGAGCATACTCAATAAAATGCATGTACAACACATTTTATAGAACCATAATCAAAATAGCATATTACACTTTTCTATTATCAAACTAAGAAAATAAGAAGATAGTTTAATTAAAACAATAAAACTAAATTAAGATTTTAACACAAAGAATAGATAACTATGTAAATTACAAAAGAATTGACCAAATCAAATAAACAGTACCTAGGTTACAAATTACTTTAAGACTTCTTAAGCTATTAACTCTTTATCATATAATTTAATTAAAGATCATTGGACCATGGAAATTCCTATTTTGTGTTGATATTTTTCGTCCATACTATCAACACCTAATCCTAGGTTGATTAATTGAAATGTCTTCCTAATTAAAATCCCTAAGATTGCGTTAATTGATTTGTGAATTTCATTATTTGGTTTAGCCATAATCTAGAGGATTTACGTTAAACTAGCTCTAGGTTTGCATACAAACTCCTTTTAATTATGGTAAATATATTTAAAATGATTACTCAATCTCAATTGCACTAAGCCATAGATGATTCAATATTACGAACAAATTAATTCAAGGAATAATTAAAACATATAACCAAATCTCTGAGAATCAATAATCAAATTGCATTAAATAAAAAATCAAATCATAAGGTACATCTAAGGGTTGATCCTACCTAATAAAACCAAAGATTAAGAGAAAGAATTAAAAATATGAGAACTCATTGTATTCCCCTTTTCTCTAATCCAATCCACTGAAATTTGATAAAAATCTGCTCTTTATTAAATCTCTTACCAATCTCTGCTTCTTTGCCACTAAGGTTCACAATTATGTTTAGAACTTGAACTTTAGCTCTAACACTTTGACTCCCTTAATTAGCCTTTATAATTTCTTTTTATATTACAAAATTATGGTTTTAATAGTGAGTTGTGTGGATAATCGTGTCCCTTAAAAACTCTTCAAAACTTAAAAGCACTATGTAGACACGTTTCTATAAGCTTACACATGTATATTACCTACATAGGCATGTCTATCTTCATATGGATGAATCAAACTTTTCGAAATTGTACATGCTCAAAAAGACTTACACGGCCCCTCACGTAGCCATGTACATGAGTTACATAGGTGTATCCTTCATCAACACAAGTATATCCCTCTAAAATAGCTATAATTCTTTGGTTTTCTATCCTGATTTTGCCCTAGTTCTTCTCCTTTTGATAAATGAAGGCAATTGAGACCTAATAATACACTAAAAAAATAAGTACCAAAAAAAATAAATAATCTTAAATAATCAAGCAAAATGGACTAATATAGAGCTAAAAACATAGTCTATAAAGCATTTATCAAATTTTCCCATACTTAAGCTTTTGCTTGTCCTTAAGCAAATTCTAATCCAAATGATTAAACTTTTAAAACATCAATCCAGTTTTCAATTTTAAGCTATCCATCCACACCCTAAATCATCGTATCCTATGAACCAAAATAAACTACAATTAGAATTTAGCTATCCTATAATAAACTGTCATAAGCCAATATCAATAGTAATCTCAGTGATAATAATTCTAAAATCAAAAACACAAAATTTCACGCCCTTATAAAGGATTCAATCAATTTACTAAAAGTGTTCAGGGTGGAAAATATACAAACTCTTAAATCAATACGTAGGAGGATTCTTAGCCATAAGCTTGCAATAAAATTACATCACCGCCACTAATAACTAAAATATAAGAAAAAATTAAAGGGTCTTTTAAACAAGGTGTCACGAGGCTTGGATAAAGGCATGGAAAGGATAACAAAAAGGGTAATGTTGAAGGGAGTCTACATAAATAAGATTGCACAAAACTTGGTTCTTTATAATATAGGTCCTTCAAGCAAAAATTGCATTGGCTCAAAAATAATTCTTCTCACTCTCCAAGCTTTCTTTTCTTTTCTCTTTCTTCTTTCTCTTTTCAATTGATATGCTTGCAATAAATAATTTTCAACCAACTTTAGAGAGAATATAAAATTATAACAACAATAAAACACTCAAGAAGAAATAAATTTAACAATCACCGTGTACCGACAATCATAGGCTCATTGGAACTTCCTTTAAAATTCTTCAATATAATCCAAGTTTTAAAAAATCAAGTAAATGCAAATCTTTGAGGGTTTAAAGAGGATGAAAAGTTTTCAAGAAAAATTAGGGTAATTGGCTATCAATGCGGCTATTATTAAAGAAAAGGCTAAGTCTCAAATTGGGCATTCTTAAAGGATAAAACATGGGAGATAAGAATCAAAGAAAAATAGTAAAACAAATGGTTAAATCTAAATTCCTTTGTCATTTTAGTGCCTCTAATGTAAAATTTTGGTCTCAACATAAATAATAAAGCAAGTTTTAGAATCATGCTACTGTGCATGATAAACACACAACAAAGAATAATAAAGCATAATATAGTGATATGTTGCTTAGGCTCAAAATCTCACATTTAGGCTTCATGCGTGTAAATAATATGCTATTTTTATTCATATCAGTTATCTCAATAACTACTAAAATATGGCTTATAAAAGTAAGTCTAATCCAACTTTCAATCTTTTGCATACTAAGTTAACTTAACTGTTAATAATAACCTAAAGCATTTTAGATAGATTTTAACTGAATTGGGATTTTAATTAATAATAATAAATATTATAATAAGCTTAAGAAATCTGAAAATTTTCTTTGAAATTTTCATTATAACTCATCCTTACATTTAAAATTGTACATTGTCCCAATGTACACAATAAAAGCACAAAAAATATAATATCAAAGAAATTAAAATGAGAAAGGAATATGTTTTGGTACTTCCCTAAATAATATTTTATGAAATTTCTAAACACGTTGCAGTTTTCAACTGATATTGTTGAGACCCGATCCGGGAACCGGATCCCGACCGAAAAAGCGGAACGCAAAAACGAATAACAAAGGAGGCGGGACGAATTACAAACAAAACAAACGATGACAAAGCGGAGGAAATCGAATGATAAAGCAAAGGAATCGAAGCAAATCGAATCGCTTAAACGAAGCGAACACAAATCCGACATCCGAAAACAATTCTTGTAGACAAACTAAACGTTCAGCGTTGGGAATCCTTAAGACATTCCAAAACCGGTATAAATTTTTTTTTCTTTACTCATAAATCAAACTCATGCAAGGCAATCTAATTTCCTTTTTCTTGGAAATTATCCTCAACCCAATTCTCAAA
>JANIJH010000005.1:55215402-55237026 GCA_024520975.1 Erythroxylum areolatum
ACTGTTGTTCATGTATATTGTGGATAGGGATTGCCGCAATATACATGAACAACAGTCGAGACTAAACTTACCATAGTTACCTATTGCAGGGCCGAGCATTATAAGGAGGAGCAGTTGTTCATGTATATTGTCTCATCATGTGTATAGTCTTCATTATGTTTAAGATGAGGAAGACTACGTTGCCATGTAGCCTCATTAATGGTAGTCTACCAAAAACTTCCGTCCTCCTCATTGATCCAATCATATAGGGCTCGATGCAGATTACTCCCATCTTCTTATTATCGCAAGCATAAATGGATTGATATCGATTTGCTCATGCATTATAAATACATCAAGTCTACATTCCTAACGACTCCGAAAGTGTCACCCCGCCCACTTAAGGTGTGACTAAGAACGACTTGGATATACCTAAGTGTGGCGTGTTATAAGGTGGACGCTTTAGATTCACTAGGGTTGTAATCTTCCTCGTTATTGATGGTATGTCAGAAATGTTAAGCATTCATTTCATATGGAAAATTGATGCAAAGATCCAAGTACTCTTGAGTCTCTAAAAAATTCTTTCTCTTAAAGCCCCATCATTATAGAGAACTTCATATAGCTTATCCTTTTTATCTCTCCTATCATCTGAATCTAAGTTGTATTTGGTCGGTTCTAATTACAACCACTCTTTATTGTGTAAAGAGTGGAGCACATCTCAGGTGTAAGTTCCCAACATATAGGCTCAACTATTTTAAAGAATTGGGATCACACTCTAATGCTTAAGAAATCTTGAGCCTACTTTGCCAAACTAACTTATTAGAATGCCTCCCAATCAATGCATCTACCAATCTCGAACTTCTTATCCTTTAGCCTCTGAAACTTCTCCTTTTCTCTCCTTTGCTGCATTGCTTTTGTTTTTCTTATCATTGTACTTATAATAAAATAAAATATGAAAAATACAAAATCCAAAATCCAAAATCCAAAACAACCAATAACAAATTTCCTTATACTTTTTTGTACACTCATTATATGTTATGCAATTGTATAAACGAATACAACTAAAAATCAAATTAAACTTAAAATAATGAAAATTGTAAAACAATTAAAAATAAAATAATTGCAAAATCAAAAACGTAATTAAACTTGCAATAACAAAACAAAGTTTAACTAATTGAAAAAAACACCAATTTATGCATAATCTAATGAAACTCATCACAATTCACCTAACATAGTGAGTAAGACGATAATCCCAATTTGAATTTAATCCAATTTACATTGCAATTCAATAATTTAATCCAATAATCCATAGAGAAAGGCATGAAATTCAACTTACAATTACAAATCAATAAGAAAATTAGAGAAACATACCTTAGATTATAGTAAATGCAAAATCAAGCAATTTGGGGGAAGAACCTATATACATAGATAAAAGAAATGCAAAAAAAAAAACCAAATGGGTGTTGCAAAATGGTGTGAAAAAGCTTAGGCTATGTCAAAGACGAAATGTGGGGGGACATAATGTGGAAAGTGATCAAAAGACGAAAAAATTTAAAAAGAAGGGGAAAGCCAGGGTTTTTAAGCTTTTTGCATACTTACATAGTCAAAGTACACAATAGTATCCATGACCATGTAAGTCATTATGAACATATGCAGTAGGGACGTAGGTGTGTCTAGTCATATGTTCCATAAAAATTGTGGGATACAAGCATATCCCAGGCCTATGTAACTTACTGTGCCTATATGGGAGAATTTTCAAAATTTTATACAAGGACACGACCATGTCCTGTGACCATATAAGTCATTGTGACCTTGTAAAACACAAAATAGCAAAATTTTAATGGACATGGGCATGTCCATGACCATGTTAACCTCTAAATTAAAAATTTTCATTAAGTCTGAAGTGAATTAAATAAAACACTTTAATAACAAAAAAAAATACGCAAAATCCATTAAGGATGCTCATAAACCTAACATAGAATAAGTAAAAAAATCATTATAATCCTAAAACTATCAAAACCTTTAGGGCCTGTTTGATTAAGGGTTTTATAATGAAACGGGATAAAACGTAATACAATTCTACTGTTTGGAAGGATATAATAGAATAAAATAGAATAGGATGGTATGTTCCATCTTTTGAAAGGAAGTTTTATAATAAAATAGAATGAAATATGATATAAGCGAAGAATTTCATGTTACGTTTCATTCCATCTTAAATAGTGAAAATAAGAAACTTCCGATTCGAAAGGTTTATGATGAAATATAAACTAATAAATATATACTACCTAATATACCCTTAAATTTTTTTTGTAATACCAACTGTGACCAAGTCATAATATTATATTAAATAGAATTAATATATTAAATAGAATAGAATAATATTTAATATAATAAAATTTATTAAATAATTAATAATAATATTTTATATTATTAATAATAAATTGTATATAATTAATAATAAAATAAAAATGTATTAAAATTTTTATTAATGAAAAATAGAAAATATATTTTAAAATTATTCTTTAATTGTTTGTATATATTTCTATATAAATAAAAATATTAATAAATTATTTTTAAATATAAATCACCTAGAATATAATAAATTAAATTAAATTAAATAATTAACAATAATATTTTATATAATTAATAATAAATTGTGTGTAATTAATAAAAATAATTTATTAATTTAAAATAGAAAATATAAAAAAAATTATTTGTCAGTCAAGTCACAACCTTGACAAATAATGTTTTAAATATATTTTTTATTTTAAAATAATAAATTTTTATTATTAAAGTCACAACCATGACTTTTTAATTGGACATGATTTTTATTTTAAAATCACAGTGTTAAACATCCTATAACAACCATTTTATGTAAGGGGTATAACAGTCATTTATTATACATTACATTCTATTTCATCTATCATCCAAACAATATTTTACTACATTACATTATGAACCTTTCCATCCCTCCTAAACAACTTTTTACTATATTACATTTCATTCAATTATAAATCGTTCCCTTTCGTTCCATTGTATTTTATTTTATTCCATTAATTAACATTCAACTAAACAAACCCTTAGACCTACGACAAGAAATTAGGAGTATATCCAACTTTGTATCGTATAATATACCTATTATTGAAGATCCTTTTTACATTTTAAGTAAAATATCTAATTCATCCTTCATTGGTTTCGATTTTAAATATATTTTTTTATGAAAAGGTTCATTCTCTTGCAATAAATTTTCTAAAAAATTTTTGTCATTCTCAATTTTAGGTGTGCTTAAGCTTTTAGCTTAAGTTTCAACTCCTTAATTTCTTTTTAAAATGAATCATATTCCTTTTGAAAACTTTAAAATTTGAAAATTAATCTATTCCTTTAATTAATACTTTCATTTTTTATAAGCTATAACTACAATCACTATCATTATCTTCATCCAGAGAAATCAAGATGAAGGATTAACTCACTATCATAAATAAATCATTTGTGGGCTATCTCCAGGGCCGTTCCTATTGTTTTATAGGCCCGAGGTGAAATAAAAAAAAGACCATAATAAATCAGACGAAATAAAAAAAGACTCTAATAAATCGACAGTATACTTAAGTTTTATGAAACATAAATGACTCAATTTATAGGTGTACATACTCAACCAAATATTAAATGATCATAACATCAACTAATAATATCTTATAACTATCATTAATAATAAAATAACTAAAAATAACAAAAGTAATAACAAAATAGCAATAACAACAATCAAACAATAATATTAGATTGCAAAACACTAAGAAAATTACACTAATAAATACACGGAAGATAATGATTTATGAAAAACAATTTTTCTGTACATTTTTTGATGTAAAATTATTAATAATATTATCAAGATTAATATTATTTAATGTATCCTTTTCAGTACATATCAGCCTTTTTTTTCCTTTCTAAATGATCTTAGGAAAATGGCGGTGGTGTCGAAATAAAGATGGTAAAATTATTTTCTCTGGCTATCGGAAATGTGGATTTCTAAGCCACTGGATGTATTGAAGAGGTCTGAGAAAGGGCTGAGAATGGGGCCCCTTTTCGGCACTGAATATGTTAATAGCTCCAAAAGGAAGAAGGACATGATAAATGCATCATTATGAGCCCGCATGTTACTCAATTATTGTGTTTGTGCTGTTATCTTGTAACGTGTGTTGTAAATTGTTCAAGTGACACAAGCTACCGTTAAAGTCATTAGCTGCGTCATTTCTTAGAGTTTAAAGAGGGGCCTTTGAAATGGGGTCCCTCTCATAAATGACATTCACGTTATAGTGTTATTAACGTTAAAGTCATTATTCATCAGCTAACCTAGGAAGGTGTAAACCAAAAAAAAAAATCATTAGCTAACGTTAGTTATGAGAGGGCCCCCCTCTCATAGTGGGCCCTGGAAAGATGCCCCGCTGGCCCCTGCCCAGCGCTGGCCCTGGCTATCTCATTCTTAGTTTCTTAGCTTTTCTCTTGAGCTATTTAAGTCATCCCATGTCACTTTTAATTGTATTAATAATCTTCCTCATTTCTTTAATTTCTTTTATCATATATTTCTTGAAATTTTGAGATTAAGACTTAGTATACCCTTATTCCATGTTGATGCTAAACCTATCTTAATGTAGTTATCTAATAGAACATGTGAGTTATACTTATCCATGTTATAATTGTATTAACTAATGCATACAATGTTATAAACTCAAAGAGGGGCTCTAAGTGTCTTAAGGCATGTCTCACTCGATTTCTCCATCAATGTCTACGTTATGCAACTTTCAATGATCCAGATGTAACTTTCTAGTTACATAACACCGATTTTATGTATCTTTTAGCCATTCATATGCAACTTTTCAGTCACAAGCCCTATTTTTTTTGCAACTAAAAAATGCTTGTGACTAAAAAGTTGCATACGAAAGTTACGTATGGATAATTGAAATTTGCATCAAAACATAATAGTGCTTGTGACTGAACGGAAGTTGCATTAAAATAGAACAGTGACTGCGAATGAAAAGTTGTGTGGTGGTTGGAATCAAACACGCAAATGCGGAGAATTGGGTCAGGACGTTTTAGACATTTCAGATCTTCTTTAACTTTGAAGGTCCTATCCAATCCATAGCGTTGATGCTTGGTGGCCCTCTACATTAAATAGGTTACTGCTAATAGACGCTAAATTAAATTGTCCCATAAATTTATTTTATAGCTTTGTTGTGAGATTAGTAGGAGAAGTACATATAAACATGATATACAAAATTACCTATAATTAGTGTAGTTTCTCAGTTAAACTATCTTCTCATTATATAATTATAAAATTTATATGCTATAGATCATATGCTTATAGACAACTGCCAATAACAAGATGAAATTGCATAAAAGAAAATAAATTTGTGCAAGAAATATTTGGTTATACTACTATAATACATTGCTCAATGGAGTCTTTCTACTCGAGTTATATCTATATTTGACACTTTATCAATTTAATATTTTTATTATTAATTTCATTAATGGAAGCAATAAATATGACATGCAACCGTCAACATATGGTAGTTGCATGGAAGAAACGTCAACACGTATAGTACACATGGTAGCGTGAACCTTGTAATATTATGAGCTTATAATGTCACCGTGATGTTAACATGCCAATCAGGCAGCAACCATTTTTTGTTTACTTTTTTATTATTAGTAATAGTATATTTATTTCACATTTTATTTTTTAAGTATTTATTTATTTATTTTATATTTTTTATGTGTGTCATTTAAAAAATAACATCTGAAGATAAGATTACGTATTATTGGATATCCTCAAATTTCTCATATTAGCAAAATTTTTATTGAATTATTATTATTATTGTTGTTATATATTGATAAAATGTCAAATATAATACACCTTATGTGACTCCCCTAGTAATTCATCTATGTTAATTTAAAGAACTTAACATAGAAATTATTAATAATTGAAGGAGTCGATTATAAACTCCGGTCTGATCATCCACTAAGCCTCAAAGGTATGCATAAAATAATAATAAATATTAATCAAAGGTGACGATCCTTAAGTTTTAGCTAAAAGCTTCATAGTAGTGGATGGTTGGAATATAAGCTAGATAGAAACTACTTATTTATTTAACTATTTTCCATATGGATTAATTATATTCGTGAAGATTTGTTAGTCTTTTCTATTTAAATTTTATACATTCAACTTTCTAATGAAAATCGAGTTATAAGGTTGAGACAGATTGATTGAAAACTAAAATTTACATAATTTTGGTGCATTTTACACAAATTTATAAATATTTGACACATCTTAAAACCATTTTTTTTTGTAATTATGATAGGTCTTGATTTGGGATTGTGTTTATAATAACCGGTGAAAATGTCCATGATGGTTTATGAATAGGATTTATTTAGGGTTGTTTGTTTTTGTTTTTTTGTTTTTAGTTTTTATAATTGTGATTAGTTGAGTACTGCTACAATTTTTTGTTTTCAAAAATAAAAAAACTGCGAACTTAAAAATGATGTTTTTGTAAATTTTTAAGCAGTTTCTTTTTGTGCTTACTCCTAAAATAGGTCAACAACAGGGGCAACAAATATCTGGTAGTTAGCAAAGTTTTTTCCATCGTTTCTTAAAAGTTGAATGTCTGAGTAGTCACATTAAGCTGGTAATTTAATAAAGGGAAGAAAACAGAAAAAAAAAAAAAAGATGGATCTGTTCTTTCTAATGTCAAGATAAAAATTACATATAATTGTTATTATTCCCTGGTCATCAACTTCTATTCTTCAAGATTGAAGTTTTCCGTAGCATGCTCATGGGGCTGCCCAGCAACGTCTCGCCGGTCTTTTCGTCGATGGTCTGCAAGTAGTTGTTGCCAAAGAAGATGACAGTATCCAGAAAATGAGTGGTTGAGGTAAAGAGAGACCAAAGTGAGGCCAAGATGAGATGATCGGCAATCTTGGGGACTGCAGAAAAGAGTCCCTGAGAGAGGCTACAGCCTACGAGGATAATGATGACATTGTGCTTGTAATTAAAAAGCTTTTGCTTGATTTAGATTTATGTACAGAGATTCCGGGAGAATTAGAGGTTTTTTTTTCCATGTTTATTTTAGGAACATTTAATTCTTTATTGAAATATCCAATCATTTTTACCAGACTATTTTTTAAAATAATTAACAAAGGCTGTAATTAAAAAATAATAAAAATTAATTAATTAAAAATATAATATATTATTTTAAAAATAATTAATATAAAAATATAATTAAAAACATACAAATAAGATAATAAAATCAAACATATTTTTATTTTTAACTTTTTATTACGAATTTTTGTTAAATAAGTTCTTGTTTTTAATTTTGATATTAAAATTTTCAGAAAAATAATTTTTTATTTTTAAAAATAAAAATTAAAATAAAAAATATAATAAAAAATAAAAGTGGAACAAATAAAACCTTAATTAATAATTTTGTCAAAATTAGTTTTCCATCTACCAAACTCAAGTCTGACTCTATCCCACAATTATATATATATATATACCAAACTCAAGTCTGACTCTATCCCAAAATTATATATATAATTTTGAGTTTGGTAAATGGAAAACTAATTTTGACAAAATTATTTATGCTTTTGCATGATTTGTAAATACTTTGATACATCTTGTTTAGCTTTTTTTTTTTTTCATATCTATTTCTCTTGATTTAGGATTGCTTTCTCTTATAATCGGTAAAAATGTTCATCATCTTCACTGAGACATAGAAGGTATTAACTCTTCCTCTCTCTCACTAAATTATTGACTTTCCCTTTTCTTCCTTTTTAATATTATTGTTTATTTACAAAGACAGGTACAAGAAGTATCACCCAGATCACAAAGGCAAGTGCATCTATCAAACTATAGTACAGTGTTTGTGAATATCAAGTATCAATCCTATAATTTATTATCTAGCAAACAAAATAGAATAAAAGTTTAAATAAAACAATAAAACTAAATTAAAATTGAAAAACACAGAATAACAAAGAACTTAGATCTTAAGATAATTAAACAAATCAAATGAACAATACCTAGGTAATGAATCCTCGTAAGACTTTTTAAGCTATTAACTCTTTGTTATGCAATTTAATTAGAGATCATTGGACTATGAAAATTTATATCTTATATTAATATATTTGGTCCAAGCCATCAACACCTAGTCCTTGGTTGAATGACTAAAATGTCTTTCTTGCTAAAACTTGTTAGATTGCACTAATAGATTTGTAATTTTCATTATTAGGTTTAATCATAGTGTAGAGGATTTATATTGACCTATATCTAGGCTTGTATGTAATTCCTTTCAATTATGGTAGATCTATTTATACAAAAGGATTTCTCAATCTCACATACATGAAATCATATATAAATCAATATCCCAGACATATTAATTCAAGAACTAACAAAAAAACATAATTAAATCTCAATGAATCAATAATAAAATTACATTAAATAAAGAATCAAATTGTAAGATCCATCTCAAGGTTCATCTTACCTGGACACTAAACAAATTTAGATTATAATAATAGAAAACCTAAGCAAAGATTCAAAGAAAGAACTAAAAGTAATAGAATTAATCGGTTATCCCCCTTTCTCTAATACAATCTACTGAAAATTTGATGGAAATTTGCTCTATCGGATTTATGATCAATCTCTGCTTCTCTGTTGCTCTTAAGTTCATAATTATGTTTAAAAATAGAAATTTAGCTCTAAAACTTTGACACCTTTAATTAGAATTCATAATTATCTTTTATATTACAAAATTAGGGTTTCTATAGTAAACAAAGTCACCACACTACCGTTTGTATGGCCATATCCCTCAAAATCTCTTCAAAACTCAAAAGTCATGAGTAGACACATCCTAGAAGTTTACACAAGTAGTGGACACAGCCATGTCCATCACCTACATGCCCCGATTCATAAATTTGTAATCAACACGCTATTTTCTATTATGGTCAGTAGCTTTCTTAATTAAATAAGTTATAGTTAATATCTATTCACTAACATTTTCGTTCATCTAATAAATAAAAAAAAAACATTTTCGTTCATGACCTTAATAGAAATGTGATCCCTAAAGAAAGAATAAATATAATGGAGTCATTACTCAAGGAAAGAAATTAGGACTCCTAACTAAAAAAATTAAGTCTAGGGGTTGATTTATAAATTAAGGAAGTTGTTAGGTACCTTACTTTACATACCAAAACGGTTACCCAGGTATCTAAAATGTTTTACAAATTTGGGGAGTTTGAAAACAAATGAATTTAATTGAGAAATTAAAAGAAATCATATTGGCTAATTACAAATAACATATATGGTTGAATGGACTATGACATCTTAGCTAAGGCTTAAAATTAAAAAAAAAAAAGAGAGAGAGAGTGATGCAGTTGAATGCCTAGGAGTTCCTAGTCTTACCTAAGGATTGAAATAAAATTAAAAATATATAATGGATCTTAGGTCTTAAAAAGTTAAAAATAAATCATAGGTTTTAAAATTAAAATGAAATGCCTAAAGCTAAGTCTTAGGACTTGAAAATAAAATAAAAAGAAATAGAATGCTTATAATCAATTTAAGGGCTTAGAAAATAATGATAAGTGACTAGAGTTGATTCTTAAGGCTTGAAATAAAGAAAATGTCTAGAATGAAACTCAGGGATTTGAAATCGAGAGGTATGTCTTATCTTAGAGTTTGAAATGAAATTGATATTCCTAAGAAGAAGCTTAGAGTTTCGAAAGTAAAATGAGATAAGCGACTGAAAGGAAATATGCTAGGTTTATGACTTAATACCTAAGGCTTCGTATGGATTTTGGATTTAGAATATTACATCGGACTTGCATTTAACAATGGACAAAACAACAACTAAAAAAGATTGCTTTTAAGTGAGTACTTATCACTAAATTTAGGACTCAGTTATCTTAAAATACCTCAATTAGTTTGTGCTCTTGATAACCAAGGTCCAAATGAGGCTTATACTAAAGTTGAAATAAAACATGCAATATTTATGAAATGTTGAAAACACTATACATAAACACAAAGAAGCTGAGATGGTGGGTTTAAAGTGCAATAATATTATTAGATTGCTTTTTATCTTTTCCACTAGCTTCGATGATGTACAAATACTACTACTTCTCCAATTTTTTAAGTGATGAGTTATTCTAGTTTAACGAGTCCTTAAAATAAGAAATTAAATTAAAGATAGTTATATAAGTGAATAACACATTCTAAAATGACTTAGAAAAAAGGGACTTATTTTTCTAAATGTAACTTTTTCTATTGATTTTCTAAGCTTCAAATTTTATTGGCTTTTTCCTTTTTAACTTTGACTTGATTCTTCTTGCTCGCTTATGGTTTTCCTTTAAAGTCTACTCTAGACTTGAGACTGTTATTTAATGGACATAAATATTATGAGTAGTATAACTTTCAAATATGTATTATAATCCAAGTTTGCCTCTTATATTTTATTATTATCATATGAGAAATTTAGTACTGTGGTAGGACATGAAAAGCCATGGCAATATATGAAACAAAAGGATTTCATGCCATCCAAAGTCAATTGATACGTAAATCTAAAATAGAAAAAATTTATTACTTAGGCAATATTAAGTATTTGCAAGCAGAAGAGACAAATGATTAAGTTAAAAGACTAATTTAAATAAACACACAATTGGGACAATATAAATGATGTTCTAATTAATAAAGGGTGTGGTCCTTGGAAGATTAACTTGTCAAATAAATTGAAAAGATATAAAGGTTGTAATGTTATTTTATACCCTACAACCAATTAGTTGGATGTAGTCTAGTGACATAATAATTTACAGACATTCTTTATCTTATATATATTCAGATGTATATGATAAAGTTCATAGGGTAAATATGCATTACAAAATAATTTATAATGAGATCATAATTATGATATTCATATTACATTTATGTCTTATCTCTAAATTATTCCTAGTTATTGTTATATTAAGACTGGAATTTATAGAAAGTAAAAAGACTGGCACACATTTTGTTTTTCGTTATGAAAGAAGTAGTTGATCTCATAAACTAAAGTATGGAAATACTTAAACAAACATATGAGTGCTTATTAGAGAGCAAGTTCACTTAATTGACCTCATAAGAGAAATTCATTTAGAACATTACTTATATATCTATAAAAATTCTCATTCTGATGTTTGTATAAGTAATCTTTTGACTTGAGACCTCCAAAACTATCTTGTATAGGGATTGTTATGTTTTGATGTTATTTATAACTTATTCTAGTCAAAGGTTGCTTAGTGTATAGTCATTGGATGTAGTAATTAGGAAGAATGTTCTGTTGTTCTTAATTTATATTAATTTGGGAAATCCTTAGCCAAGGTAAAACATCACTTTATAAAATAGTTTACAAATGTCATTAATTGAATCAATTACTAATGGTAGAGAAATAATAAGATTGGATTAAAATAGAATAGACATTAATTTTATGCTATATATCTAAGTGGAACATATATGATGAAATGATTAAATTATATGAAAAATCATGAATAGAAATGTTAGAAAAAAAACCCTTTGATATTCTTAAATATTTAGATGGTTATGATGTGTTGTTAGACGATAATCTTTATCTATAAATATAAATTGTTTAATTAGAGAATTAAAGATAAATTAAATGAGTTTAATTTATCTAATTCTATTATAATTTAGGGTTATAATTTATATCAATTTCCAATATATTTTAGAACTTAATGGCTTAAAAAAAGAATGGATTGAAGAAAGAAAAGATATTTTAATCAAGTTGGACTTAATTATGAAGTTTGAGAAATTATATGATTAAACATATGATATTTAATAAATAAGGATTAATATGAGATATTAGTTCTTATTTGGGTATAATTGGTATTTAATTAGAATAATTTATAATCCTAATTAAAATTTAATTCATATTAGAATTTAATTTCAATTAAATTATCAAAATATCCGAAACCTATTATAAATAGGCTTAAGCTCTAAGGTGGCTAGCACTCATTGGCTAACCCTTTTTGCAACAATTGTAGAGTTTTCTCAACTCATTCTATAGATATCGTTAGAGACTAAATACTCATGCAGCTATGGTAGTTGAGATGAGACGATTTCAAAAATGATTCAAGGGATATGACAAGAAAAGGATCAATCATTGGAATAGGATATGAATTATGATTCATGCTTTATTGTGATTTACATGTTATCTTAGCTTTCGGAAGTCAAATACAAAAAAAATTTATAATTATTCCACTATATGCAGGATTGGATCTCACCCTAATTTCCGAACATATAGCTCGAGACAAAGCAAACTAAGCATTAAAAGAATTTGAGTAAAACAATAATGTTTAAAAACTTCATTTAACTATATTAACATAAGAATTTTACCAAAGAATTTTACCAAAATGAAAAATACAACTTATTACAATCAATGGGTGTAAAATTTCATTAAACATTTAGAGTTAACCTTATAATAGATAAACTAATGGTTTTAGTAAATTTTTTTGGATATGATCAACAAGTTTCGAGATAATATCATAATTAATTTTGACCAACCATGTAATTGAGAAATATGAAACAAAACTCCCCCAAAACTTGAATTCATAGAACCAATGAGGAAAACAATCCAACTAAAATAAAGAAATAAGGCAAAATCTTTCAAACTTAGCATAATTAGTGATATTAGTGATACATAAAACATGTTAAATTCATGACTAATTTTACTAATAGATCTTAGTTGTTTGTCGATAAATTTACTATATTTTACTGACAAATTTTGTTTTTCTGTCAGTAAATTTATTGATATTGTTTTTTAATATTGTCCCTACATTTAATTTTATTTGAAAATCTTATTATTGATGTATAATTTATATAGTTATCAGTTATCTATTGATAATATTTTGATTTGTTTATACATTTAATTTGTTAAAACAGAAAGTTGATTGATAATATAAAGTAAAAATTATCTTAATTGATAATAAAAATATCTCCTAAGTTTACAGAACATTTAACCTTTACTTTTCACAACATCCCTAAGTATTAATCAATTGAATTAATCACCTACAATTGATTTTAATAATATAGTACGTGGGATTGTTTACACCTGTGAATCAAGAAAGCGAGTTCTCATTGTAACTCCTAGGCTTGTGAAATTTTTCACCAATAAACCTCGTGGGAGCTGTATCATGGGTTTTTAGCCTATATATCATCCTAGGGGTTTATTATGCCTCAAATCATCCATAAGATCTTAAACTCAATCAACATACAGTAAATACTTATGTAATAATACATCTACTGATCAATGATTCAAACAAAACTCAAACATAAATACTTAGACTATTAAAGAAGAACATAAAAACTCATAAATGATTATAAGAATATTTTAAACAACAACACAAAATCAAGACCTCCTTTGCGTTCATACAAAACCCAAACGCATCATAATCATATTATTAAAGCAAAACATATGGTAGACATTAGTTGGACAACCTACCTGAATGGACGAACAACTACAAACTACAAAGAAGAAGGATGAGCGATACACTTCAACACAAAATAAGGCATACGAAAAAGAATATTTCATATTTAATATAATACACTTGTTCAATATTTTTGTTATATTTTAATATATTAAAGCAACCAAGTCAAAAAATAAGGCAATTGAGTACAAAAAAATAAGTACCACCTTTACTTTAATATATTAATACCACAATTGAGTACAAAGAATACCATTATAACTTATAAAGAATACCATGACTCAATAGAAATTATACTACAAATCTATATAAGAAATATCATCATAATATATAAATGAGTACTATCTTTACTTTAATTTTTTGTTACATGATACAAATAAGTATCAACTTTACTTTAATATGTTTATACCATAATTAAGTATAAATAGTATCAACATAATATCTAGAAAATACCATGGCCATACAATTAGGTGTAAGATATAGTAGTATTTTGGAAGTCTTCTTATCAATAAGATCATGAGAAACTTGTTCCTTTAATTGGTCCAAATAATTTGCATTGATATCAAAGCATTTTTTAGTTTCCTCAAGATCACATTGATCTTAATTTGTACCTCAATCTTGTCCTATATAAGTTTGATTAGTTTTTGGTATGTAGAAGCATCTATAGTCTCAATTAGGTGTCTTATAATCCAAGTTAACATATATTCATCATTGACTTTTCTCACCATATCCACTTTTATCACCTTAAATTCTATGTTAAGTGTAAAGGAACCAAAAGTCAAATTCATGACGTTATCATATACAATCAAAATTCTATGATAACTCAGTTAGCAGATGTCCTAGAAAATAGCTTATATTCATTGTCTTTCCATATTCTTTAAGTATATTGTAAAGAAAATTCTAAGGTTTCATGATGCTTTCAGCATAATATGCTTCAAATATAATAGATCACAAGGTATAACCATATCAGTCTTTTTAAATCTCCTTATAATGGAATATATGATGACATAGTGCAGGTAACGAATAACAACATATATGATTTCCCTATTTATGGACCCGGTGGGAGAATAGATGGATTTATCCTATGATATATTCCTATTATATTTTAGTATTTACCTTTGGGAGATCATTTGATCATACTTTATCCTTAAATAGAACAACTATAGTTTGGTATAAGGATCAAAACCCATACTTCACCACAAACTTATTAAATGACATGTTCTAGTTTTTGTTTCATAGCAAAAAGTTAGCGACACCTTTATCATTCAAGCCTAAATTTTTATGGACTTAATTAATAAAACTTCTAAAGCTATTTTATTATAGTACAACTCTTCCATTCTAAAGAATTTAGTCGATCCTTTTGCTTGACCATCATAATGAAATTGCATGTATTTTAAGGAAAATTGGATGGGGAACATTTATAGGAAAAACATTAAACATTTAACAGAAAATGATGGGTATTTGAAAATACATGAGATAAGAAAGCTAGAACACAAAAGATCACTAATATTAAGAACTAAGAGAGGCAAATGTGGGTGAGTTTCTATCACACTAAAGAGAAAAGAAAATTCATTAAATATTTTGTATAAAAATAGATGGAAAAAATAACTCATCAAAATACCATAGAAGTATAAAAACATGTATTACCTTTACTTTAAAATGTATCTACCATAATTAAGTACACACAATACCATGGCTTCATCAAAACAAAAAACCCCTTTTATAGTTGTTTTTAAATAATAAAAAATAATAGCTATTATCCCAACTTTTTAAGTTATATTTAAATTTGTCAATTATTTCAACCATGAATTAACTTCCTTAATAGTTGTTTAACCAAGTCTCACCAATATCCCTAAGAGACAATTCTCATTTTTAGAAAAACAATATATGATATTCCTAAAAGACATTTCATTGAACAATTCATAGGCAACCCGAATTCATTTATACCTAACAACAAAACCACTGTAATTTTCCATTATTCACCAATATAAACATGTTCAAACAAATAATGAATCAACCACAATTCTAAAAATGCAAAACACTCACAGAAAAATGAATCTATCAATGTTCATATAACTATTTAACGACAAATTTTCTCATAGAAAAAATAAACCTGAGAGCTACTAGATGGATGACTAACCTAGACTTAACTGAAGACGATGGAAGATGGACGAGAGCAAAGCATGGACGACGGACGTTGGACAGTGGAAGAGAGAAGACCGATAATGACAAAGAAGAAAACAAGGAAAAAACGATGCAGGGGAGAGGGAAGGGATCTTCAGGTGGTTTAAATCAAATGAAAACGATATTGTTTAAACTAAACGATGTCGTTTTTTTTAATTAAAAACGTTGAGACCAAAGACTCAACGAGACGTTTAACTTTAATTTTTACCGACAGAAAGTACATTCCGTCTGTACACCCTGGACACTTATTTTGCCGTCAATCATTGCTGCCTATTTTTATGACAATCTTCGGGGATAATTTCCTCCACCTTTACCGATGAATATTTTATCTGTCACAAAATATCATTTTTTCTGACAATTTTACCGAAAGATAATCAAATTCCGTCACTAATTTACTACAATAAATTGTCCTTCGGTAATAGTTCATCGGTCAGTTATAATTTTCTTGTAGTGGAAATAATTATTGTACTGATGATTAATTGTAATTTCAAAGTTGGAAGCAACGGTAAATCAGAGTTCATTTTGTTAATAAACTCTTTTTATTGTTTTCTTTATTTTCTTTATCACAAATTTTTATATTATTACAATTCTCATTTTATTAATGTTTTTCGTAATAATTGACAAATTAAAATTTATCCACTCTTATTTTCTTATATTTCATTTGTTTTATTGACCATAACTTCAGCAAACATTGTTATTTCCTCCGCCAACAAAAGCACATCAGAAGCCGACAATACTAACACTTTACCCACAGAACATGGATTACATTCAACATTTGAAAAAAAAAACATATTGTAAAGATTAGAAGTTGAAAAGAACTATCGAGTGGGCCGCTACAGCCCTTGGAATGGTGATCCGAATCCTTCATATCTCCGAAGTCAATGAAACATCTTCCTCAACATGGTCTATAACTTGAGGAACACAGATTCTTCAATAGCCGAGACTTCCCCAATTTTCTTTAGCGCCTCCTTGTTGGGAGCTTCATCTACACCAATTGCCATTATTGCCTGTTCTCTCTTTCCAGTCCTTCCCACACTCATGAAGCTTACGTTCACATTTTGGTCACCAAGAATGTTTCCAACCTGACCGATCATTCCCGGTTGATCAACCTGCCTACAGAGTATGAGGCTGCCTTCCAGACTCACGTCTACGCTAAACGAACCGACTTGCGTCAGGTGAGGAACACCGTACCTCACCCTCCCCTCGATGCTTATCTCTCCGTTGTCCGAAACAGTACCTGCAAACTTGGAATCGACCTGGGATATCTTTAACTGGATTGAGTGAATTGGCAATTGAGGATACGTGTCAACTACTACTCGTTCCTCGTTGATCCTGAGTCCTTTTTGCTTGGCTACGAAATCTGCATTGACAAGGTTGATGTATGAAGTTGATATAGGTTCAATAATCCCTTTGGTGATCATGGCCCTGAGTAGTCTTGTGTCCATGTCATCTGGGCCTTTTGCAGACTTGTAAGCTACCTTCACCGATCTGATTCCCTCCCCACCCGACACTAATTGTACTGCTATGCTTCCTAGCTTCTCAGCTAACAGAACATAAGGAGCTAGTTCTGACAAAACCTCGGGAGGCACCATTGGAGCATTCACAGCAGTTGCAGAAAGTTCTCCTTTCAATGCATCAATAACAGCTTCTGCTATTTCAATAGCTACACCTTCCTGAGAGAGATCATCTTCCAAGTTAATATGTCGCACAGCTCAAGACATACCAGAAACGTAATAGTGGTGGGAGTAGGACGGCACTCATGTACCTGTGCTTCTTTAGTGCTGGCTCCAAGATGAGGTGTAACAATGACTTTCTCATTTTGCACCAATTTGCAATCTTTAGATGGAGGCTCCTCTGCGAATACATCAAGTGCAGCCTATAAAAAGAGAAAAAAGAAAATCATTCTTGTATAAGGTGCCAATTGAGGGGCCTAAATTTGTAAAACCTTTCGAACTAAAGAGAGGCATTGCATAATATGAACTAGTAGCATGTAGCACAAACCTGAGCAACTTTTCCGCTGTTAAGAGCTCTCAACAATGCATCTTCATCAATAACTCCACCTCTAGCTACATTAATGATGCGTACTCCTTTCTTCATCTTTTCAAAGGTGTCATCGTTGAACATGTTTTTAGTGTTAGGAGTGAGCGGCACATGAGTTGAGATGAAATCAGCACTAGAGATGGCTTGATCAAAAGAGACCAACTCCACACCTATGGCACGGGCTCTGTCAACTGGCGCATAAGGATCATGAGCAATGACGTACATACCTAAACCCTTGGCTCGTCTTGCAACTTCAGATCCAACTTTACCAAATCCCAGAACGGCCATTGTCTTGCCCACAATAGATACCCCAACGTACTTTTTTCGTTGCCATTTTCCTGCAAAACTTTGATGAGATCACTTATTCAATTTCACCCCATGCTATCTGAAAATAGCAGCAATTGTTTTGGTTTTCAATGACGCAATGATTGATCATTTTGGTTTGTGATCTATATGAAACTGTTGTTTTTCTTATGTTCTCCTTTCCCTCATAGCTAGTGTTTGATGGAACAGAAAAACATGGATTGAATCTTCTAGTCCAAGATCATCAGCAGGTCGCCACAACTGGTCGTCATCGTGTATGTGTAATAATATTAAATACAATAAGCAAATTGCCTAGATAGCAAATTGCTCAAATCTCACCACAAATCGACAAAAGTAGATATAACTTAACCTCACAATCAGATAATAAATACGTTGAAATTTCGGGGTCTTTAACTTTAATGTTTGATAGCTCATGGACCTTCTTTGCCCAATAATTTAGCCAATTTTCCAAGAGTTGAAAAGGAAATTTCCTTCCCACTTACACAACATGTCGTAAGTCGTTGCTAATGGGGCCACTTTACTAAAACTTCATTTGAATTCTTCGCCAAAACTTAATAAGTCTATAAATAAAAAGTATTCAAATTTCCTTGGATTGCAACAATTATGTATATATATGTAGGGTAAGTAACAAATCAATATCTTGCTGTTAAATTTAACAAAAATGTTCTTTTTTGACCGTAAGTTTACATACCAGCTTTCATGGAGGCATCGGCCTGAGAGACGTTTCGAGCCATAGCTGCGAGCAAAGCGATGCCATGCTCAGCCGCCGCGATGGTGTTGGCAGTTGGGGCATTAACCACCAAGCAACCGAACTCCGTAGCAGCTTGCAGGTCCACATTGTCAATCCCAACACCTGCTCTTCCCACCACCTTCAAGCGTCCTTTTCCGGCCTCGAACACCTCTCTTGTCACCTTAGTCCCACTCCTCACGATCAACGCCTCGCAAGACGCGATCTTTTTTCGAAGATCCTCCGGCGAAATGTCATACGAACATTCCACGCTGCCAAATTTTCGTAAAAGGTCGATACCGGCGCTTCCAAGCTTCTCGGAGACCAATATGGTGGGCTTTGATTCTTCAGATGATGAGGCTGTTGAAAGTGACGTCTCGCTTGATAATTCTTCGGTCTTTATTGCGCTGTTGATGGATAGACAACGGTGAGTTGTACAACGAGAATGGGAAATTTTTATGCTTGAGTTGCTGGAAAAGGGGGTGTTATGGAGGAAGAAGAAGCGGCAAGTGTGTGCTGGTGGTTTAAAAGAGCGGGAAGCGGTGGTGGAAGGTGGTGTTAAGATGGTTTTGGTGGTGGAAGCCATAGCGACGTGGTGTTTTTTTTCAAAAAATAAATTTGGGCAGATCTTTAGCCTCTTGATGCTTGAAGAGAGTGTTTTGTGTGTGTGTGTGTTTTTCTACGGGGGATTGGCATTAGATAGAGTAGTTTTAGCGTTGACGAGCTCTTGGAAAGTCAATTATTTTTCTACCCCAAAATTATTTTTAAAAAATAAGTGTTTAGTTGTAAAATAAAAAATATTTTTTAATATATATAAATTTTTTGACAGTTAAAATACAATTTTTTAAAAAGTTCAAATTCAAAACTTTTATAAAAAATACTTTTTTAGGTAAGTTTTTCATATCAATTAATGAGTTTACTTTTTAATCTCTTTTGTTCTTATGTTGTACACATAATTCTTACAATATTAATAAACTCATTTTCACGTTTATTTTGGGAGTTATATAATATTATTTAATTTTTTATATATTTTTTAATATTTATTTTTATATTAGTTTGACCTATGTTATAATTCATATAAAAGATTTAGTTATATATATTTTTATTTATGTTTTATATAGTTTAAAATTATATAATAATTGCTATATTGTGCTTTACATATTGTTTAATATACTTTAAATAATATTTATATGTATAAATAATTTTTATTACAAAATAAAATATGATTAAAATTAAAAATATTTTTTATTTTTATTTTGTCAAACAATCTATTATATGAAGTTCTTTTTAAAAAGTTCTTTTTAAAATGACGGTCAAACAGTCAACTGAGTTATTAAAAAAGTTCTCTTTACAGAAAAAAAAAGCTCTACTAATAAAAACTCTATTATTATAAGCCTAACTAAACAAAGGCTTAATATTAAAAACAAATTAGTCCCAATTTGGGAGTGAAAGGAAAAGGATAAATTATTGGGAGAATTACTTTAGTTGGTTAACTTTTCCAGCAATTCTTGTCAAAGCATACGATTATTGATAAAGACTCAGAGTGTACAAAATTTCCAATCTACTGTTGAAACTCGAAAGCAGCTAATTTAAATTCTTCATCCTTTTGAGCATTCGTTTGCAAACAGCTTACCAAATACTTTTTTAGTTAATGGACACAAGTTAATTATTTGATCATTTTAAGAAACTAATGAATTTATTTGATAAATGACTAATTGATTGATTTATTTAATCACAATAAGTTGATTTTTAAAAAGGCTTCTAGCTTTTTAAGAGAAGCATTTTTTATATTTAACCAAAAATTAATAGGTAAAAAACCAATTATACATTCCTTTTATAATTTTTAAATTATGCTAATTATGTTATATAGTGATATTATTGGTAATTCAAACTAAAAATCATACATAACTAAAAATCATGCATGTATTTTACAATGATAAAATTTTCTACAAAATAAGTTTTTTAGTTACAAAATTTAGGAGTATGTATTATGCTAGTGATAAATTTTTTTACTAATGAAATAAGTTTTCTAGTTACAAAATTACAAAACAGTGACAAAATTTTTAAGAATGTTCTATGTTTTTTTATTAGAGTTAAAAACTTAATTTTTATAAAATTAAATAGCTAATCATAACCTTATAAATTCTTTTTTTAAAATCATGCCCTCATAAGTCATTTTACATTTAAACAACTAATACTAAACAACTAATTTTATTAAACATCTTTAATAAATAGCTAATGTTATCAGCTGGTCAAATTAACTGTTAGCTAACTACTGATAACATTAGCTAATAACTAATACAATCCGCTGATTGTCAAATAAGGCTTAAGATTGCTATACATTTTAGGCGTTCAGAAATGTTTTAACTTGGTGGAATTGGATTCATTATGACATTATTTATTTACATGTATTTTAATAATATTATTATTTTTAAAATTTTTCAAAAATTGATTTAAAAAAGATTCTCAAAGGGTAGAATAATAATAACAACAACAACATTGACAATAATAATAATAAGAATAATAATAATAATAATAATAATGATGATGATGATGATGATGATGATGATGATGATTATGTACTTAAATTGTATTTTACTCGTAATTATGATATTCAAATTATATTTAAGTATTATTTTTACTAGAGGTTCCATTAAGAAGAAATATCAATGTAGTTATAAAAAAATCATAGTTATTTTTTTATTATAGAAGATACCTAGTATTGACATTGTTGGACCCCGAATGTTTCATAGAAGTTAAAACTATTTGAAGGATAAATTTTGACAAGTAGTTATGAGTAAAGAGCAAATGAATGAAAATTCTTGAACCAAGAAATAATAGGCAAGGGTAAAGTAGCGAATGAGAAATGT
>JANIJH010000005.1:55248878-55260091 GCA_024520975.1 Erythroxylum areolatum
GAGTCTTATGATTTTTTCGCAACAGTTGGACTTCGCTTTCAGAAATAGAATCCTACATTAGAGTAATAAGTTTGTTTGTCTTGGACACGCCACCCTTGTGGAATGATGTCTAATAAGGGTTTTTAGAATTAACTTTATCGAATAATACGCTCAGGTTTCATGATTAATTTCATGCTTTCGTAAGAGTTGGGTTCTGACAAACGGCGCCCAATAGACATACTTAAATAAACACATGTTTGTTTATTGAAGAACAAGTTAACAAAATTTACTTGTGTATGCGAAATTCAACTGAATAGTTTATCCTTAAATTTAGTATCGTACATAAGAACGATTATTTTTTGTACTACTTATGACTTACTTTATTTAGAATAAGCTTAATTAATAGTATTTGGATATGATGTGAACTATACGAAGATATCCATATAAATCAACATATGATTTGTTATTTTAGATTAGTTTAGGATAATGTTTGATTTTCTTTATTATTATTATTATTATGGTACCACTTATGACTTGTTTTACTTAGCATAAGCTTAATTCATAATATTTGTATACAATGTGAACTATATTAAAATACACTATGGTCATGCATGAATAAGCTAGTAAAATCACACATTAACATTTATAACATTAAGTGGTTATGATGTATTATTAGATGTCAATCTTAATTTATGATTATAAATAATTTTATTAGAAAATGAAGTTTTAATTTATAAATTAATCAACATTAATATTTATATCTATTGCTAATATATTGAAATTTAATGGTTCATATGTATTGCAATTGGATAAAAAATTACTTTGAATTAAGTTAAACTTAACTTTGAAGCTTAACAAGTTAAAATCTAGATACGAGATCTTCAAATTTGATAAGTTCTAAATATAATATTAAAGTTAAACTTTAATATAATTTTTTTGATACATCGGAAATGAAAAAAACAATAAACAACTAAAACTAACACCGATCAAGTCCGCCTTAAGAAGGTAGATAGCTCCATAGGACGAGAATCTCATATTGAACATCCAAGATCCCTATTAAACCCTTGTTTGGCTAAGAAATTGACACAAAATTTTGCCTCACAAGCGGTACCAATCACAAGTGGCACAAAATTGAATCAAAGAATCGGATCCCTATTGAATTCCCCACTTTTATCATTTTAATGTTTTCTTTTATTTGTTTTCACTAGATTAGTTTTATTTTAGATTATTATCAAACCAAACAACACCCCCCAACCTAAATACCAATTATTTTCATAACAAAGTCTCACGACCCAGAACCACATCGAGTACATGACAACCATCGCATACCTAGGCTAAGGATACTCACAGTACCCTTAACTTGACTATGTAAGGCTAACTAAATATCTTTTGAAAAAATTTAGACAGCATAACGACTGTATTTTGAAAATCCCAAAACTCAATTAAAATGCCTGTAAATCAGTTTTAAACGCACTTCTATATTCACATTTAAAACTCTACTACAACTTTTGGACTTTTAAGTCCACTCGAGAGTAATCTTAACAATAGTACAAAAGGTTCATACATAAGCTCATTTACAAACCACAAGATAGTCAAGAGTTAATTTACAAAATCATAAATCATATCAATATAACCAACTTAATAAAAAAAGTTCACGAGCCACTATACAAAAAAAGTACAAACAGAGACTACTCACATGTGGTAATGATTTGTAAATATCAAAAGACCATACGGTTCACTCAGAGCTTCAAGCTCACCAAATTACCTGCATGGTTGAAAAGCGGAGGGGTTGAATACACTATGTGCTCAGTGAGTAGGAAAAACATATATATCAAACAGAAACCGATACACAACAAGACAGTTTAAATAACCTAAGGATGGGTTTTTTCACGCATCTAACATTCACATAACTACCTATGAAGTGAACATACATGACATAGAAACACATAGGCCTAGCCTATGACTCAATATATACTAGTTAGGAACCACATAGACCTAACCTATTAATCACTCATTCAGTAAATATAGGTTTCAGAATATCATTAGGAAAACAAATCTCAGAATAGGCCAAAACGATCATGTTTGTTGCCACTAGTCGGCCAAACTAGTGTGCATACCCACCAATTCTGGACTTTAATCCATGGTGACTTCGAATTACAGTCGACAAGAGCGTTATGACCCTAGGTGATGATCTCGTCTATGACCAGATCTCTAGGTGTGCAATCACCCGCAAGTCTCGTAAAAAGATGTCGATACGAAGACTCGACTTTTATGTATCAATATTAAGGGTACGAGGGTCACATAATCTGTTATGCCTAACACACGAATGGTCAATTGTTACCTCACCAATCATAAAAATCATATACAAATATTAAGTTCTAAAATCAAGTAAGGCATCATGCCTTTATTTATTGGTCCAAATCAATAAAATGGAACCTTGCCATGGCCCTAAGCCAAAAGAGAACACATGCACGCATCATACATTACTCGATTATGCATATGTAAATTCCAAAACATTATTTTATGCAATAAAAGTCATCTTTTGCACTCCAAGTGCAAATTGTTATTCAAAACAATTTCGTTTCTTAAATACACAAGTGTACTAGCACCCATTTGAGATTCATTCTACTATGCATTACCTAGGTTCAAAATTCATATACAAGTCATCATACATGTATTAGGATGTCCTAATCCCATTTGAGAGATATGGTTTTTCTAACTCACCTCAAAAGAAGGTGTACACTCCCTTGGCTTCAAAAATCCTCAATATGAGCTCCTTGATCTATAGCTCCCGAGCCTTTATACATACAAATATACAATGTATTTAATACTTAAATATGTATCTCATATTTATACACCACCATAACCAAATTCATCCTTAATCAATCATCATATATTTTATTCTAACATATGTTAATAGGTCAATAATCCACTTACTAATTCAGCTCAATGCCTCCTCAACCATCAAGCTAACCTAATCTTATGTGTAATGTTTACATCCTTTTCTTCCTAATATTTTGTTATGAACAAGTTGTCTTCTTTTAATCATAACTCTCTCTACAAAAATTCAAATGCCATGATTCTTATACCCCCCAAAACTAGACTTCCATTAGTCTTAATATATCTAACAAATAGTATCTCCCTTTAAAATATAATTTTCATCCAAATTATGTCCTGTTTTTGGTAAGAAATAGACTGGCAACTAAAACTCAACCCTCAATAAATCACTATCAATACATCTGCTAACAAAATAGTTTCATATAAGCATTAATAATAGATCAATAATCATTTTTCATGTTTAAACTCTCACTAATTTGGACTCTAAAGTCCTCAAAAATCAAGAAATAATACAAGGTTCCTACATAGGGGTCTATCACAGGCAGTATTAGGGAAACAAGCATAACTAAAACTATATTCACTATTTTGTCAAATCATTTTCACATAGGTCAAGTTAAGACCTATATATATAGCTTTTATTCTTTGAGTTTTTTCAAATTCGTGCTCGAAGAATATGAAAGACAGATTGAAAAAGAAAGATGAAATTGAAACCAGAATTTCAACTTATCTTGATAACTTCTTTCCTTCTCCTCTTGTCTTCCCTTTTTCTTTTCTTCTCTTCTTATTTTCATTTTTCTCTCTCTTCTAACCTTATGACCAACCTCCACTCTCACTTCTATTGCCTGCTTCATCCATTTTCTCTAGAAAATTCAATAAGGTCAAACTAATCCATGTGTTACCATTCCATTGGTCCATGTGTCATCATTCTATTGGTATGTATGTTATCTTTTTATTGGTCCATATATTACTATTCTATTGGTCTATATGTCACTTACTTTAGGCTCCACATGTCACTCATTTAAGCCTCCATATGTCACTATTTGTAGGCTACACATCTCACTAATTATAAGGCTACATATGTCATCATTTGTAAAGCTACATATGTCACCATTCTAAAGCTCCACATGCCAAAAGTCTAAAGTGCCATTAGTCACAAATTTAAAGGGTCACTTGTCCCTCATATACTCAAGCCACATGTTATCCAATTAACTGAGTCATTTGTCACTTATTCCCAATGCCATAATGTCACCTAAGCCTAATCAACCTAAATTCTCATGTATCATTTTGTCTTGCTTTTTAACATTTTTCTTAGACTAAACGCACATATCATCTCATCAATTACTCAATTGTAATGATAAATTCCTGATTTACTAATTATATTCGGTCAAAATAAAATTTAAGACAAAATCAACACACAATTACATCATGATCAGTAAAAACCTTTCATATCCCAAACATGTCAATTGAATGCATACACTATCTTGCAATGTTTTCTAAATCATGATTCATATATGTATACAAATATTATGCATGTGAATGAAATACATCTCGTAAATTCTTAAATGAAATAACTTATGTAACTCAAGCTAACAGTTTAGGCTCTTAACAATTTTAGGAGGCAAGATATTACAACTCTCCCCCTTAAGAAATTTCATCCTTGAAATTCTTACTTGACTGATCAAACAGATGAAGGTAATGCTATCTCTATAAAATCAAAGAAAAAGACATTGTTTAATAAAATAGATCAAACTAAGCTTAGCTTATCTGATATCCCAAACACCCCAAGGAATGTTGACAAGTACTCCCACCAAGGTCGAAATCATTCGACCGTTAAGGACGTTAACTTAGCAATCTAAGACTCAACTTCTCAACTGAAGACTTTCCACACCCAGACTCGACTCCTAAGGCTCATGAATCTTTTTAAAATGGTAATAACACTTTTGAAAATGTAAAAACTTGGCTCTAATACAAAGCCTACCTGAACACTCTCTGTGGGATTGACCTAGACTCACCACTACTACAGTAGTAGGTTTAGTTTACTTTGACTAGCATTACGATGTGTTGTCAGTGACTTGAGCTGGATGAGTTAATAAGGTGGATGGAAAGTTGAAAATTAGACTCTAACCCCACTTAACGATAACCTGTATCCCAAATAAACTGAAGCCCCTGTTGAATTGCTTGAAGTTCTGCATTAATGATTGAGCACCATCCCATTTTTAAAAAAAGCTAACAAACAAACACCTTTATGATCCCGTAGAATCCCTCCAGTAGTAGCCTCCCTTAGATTACCACGATAACTCCCATCAATGTTTATTTTAATCCATCCAAATTCATGACGCTCCCAATTGACCAAATGATGGGCATTAGTACAGTTTGTCTTAATGTCCTGAAAAAACGTGTTCTCCATAGCCTTATAATTTATAATTAGACATTAATTTTGAGAATTGATAAACTATAATTTTCCTTAGAATTAACATTAAGGGGGTTAGCACTCTTTATCAATTCTTTTTCTAAATAGTACTTTGTTCTATAGATATCATTGGAATCTAGATACATTATTGACTTATAGTTTACGTCATTAATTGAGAGAAGAACAATTTTGTAAAGAACTCACTCAGGTTTGTTTTTAACCCTAACTTTTCTTATTATTATTTAAAGTTATTTTGTTAAATTAATCAATAGTAATATTAAAATCTCTTTTAATTGCTTAACTTTATTATTTACCTAATGATTATTAATTTAATAAGTTTTTAATGTTATGTAAGAGTTCTAACTTGGACTCTAAAATTCTAACAAAATATTTACTCTGATTTCCTTTATGATTTGTGATTTATAATCTATTATCTCTTTAAAATTATAATTGATTTATATTATGTTTGTTGTTTTAGTAAATTATATTATTTTTAATTGTGAATTTTTGTTTTTGAAAATTGAGGAGATACTTTAATTAATTTCTTAAAAATATAAAAGTTATATAATTTCTATTGAATTTTGAATGTAGATAGGAAACTTAAAATCATAAAGAAGATATTTACATTTGGAACTTTTAATTAATTAATATTAATTTGGGTTAATTACTTAAAAAACCTAAAATTTTATTCAAAATTTCAATTATAGCCTAAACTTTAAAAAGTAGTAATAAAATATCCAAACTTTTAATTTTTTTCAATTCTGGGTTGACGTTAGTCTCACTGTTATATTTGTTGATGTGGCACCACCATGTGTTGACATCCCTTCCTAATTAGACACGTCAGCTGGTTCAGGTGTAGATAGTCTGATTAGCGAAACAACATCGTTTCAACTAAAATCAAATGACAAAACTTCTGCCTCTCTTCTCTATCTCTTCTTTGTCGCGTAACGCTAAATACTCTGTAACCTAAAATCTCCCAAAGTTGGTCCTTCTTCTATTTTGCGTTGGTGTTTCTTCTATGGTGCATGTTTTATTGCATTGGCGCTTCTTCTATCTCTGTGATTTCTTCGTCGGGTGAAAACTGAAGAAGCAGTCGTTGGACTTCCTTTGGAGCTGACTATGGTATGATTGGTCATCTCTCTCTCTATTCTTCTTTCTACTTTGACTAGAATAACTGAATGCATGATGGTCAACTTGAATTTCATCTTAGTGTTTAATAAAAAATATGATTTCTATTTGACTTGTTCTATGCTCTAATATTTAATATTCGATTCAACTTGCATTCCATTTGGTAAATACTGAATGCGTTCCATTTGGTAATTACTAAAAAATATTATTTTTATTTGGTAATTATTGAATGCATTCTATTTTGTTTGCCTCAATTTTTTTACTGTAGTTTCTTATTTGTATTTTGTGAAGTATTATGAAAAAAATTCAGGAAATTTGTAAAGGTATATTTTTGGAGCCTTTTCATCATTTCAGTTTGTATTATCTTTGTATCTAAAAATGTGGGTGTATTATTTTGATGTAATCATACCAACCTATTTCTGTGCATTGGTAGTTGTTGCTTCTTTTTTTCTTCTTAGTTGTGCTTCTTCTTTTTTTCCATCTTGTAATATCTATCATTTTGTATTTAGTCACAGTTTGCCTTTCCAAATGTTGGTCAATTTGAATTTCATTATGGTGGAGTGTTAGGAATGCATGAAAATAAATATGTTGGGGGTAAGATTAAAAGAAAAAAGAATGTGGGTATTGATGAACTAAGCATGCTAGTTCTAAAAGGAATTTCTGAAGATAAAGGACATAGAGTAATCTTTATGTTTTACACATTTCCACATGAGTCCATTAGAAGTTTGATGGAGTTAGGCTTAAAACATAATAGGGACATGTTGGATATGCTGAAAAAATTGGAAGAATTGAATTGTCAAAATGTTTAAATATACAATGATCCTAGTTATGAGAATCTTGTGACGAATGGTGAGGAGTCCAATTCTGATGATGAATTGGAGCAAGATGAGGGGTTGTTCCATGTTGAATTGGAGCAAGATGAGGACTTCACTGTTATATAGGATAATGATTCTGGTGATGATTTAGTTGATGAGGAGTTCTTTGAAACTGATGATGAAGAATATGTTAATGCTAGAACAAATAAGAGGAGGTGCGTGAAGATTTCGCAAAGTGGGTTTGAATTCGACAATGTTGTTGATGTGTCGGTGGAAGTGAAAATAATTTCAATGAAGTTGGTGATCATTCGAGTGATACTGGAAGAGGAGAAAGAAGTTTACATTGTGTAAATAGTGATTATGATGACAGTGATGATGAAATTCAATCACTAAATAGTGATTATGATGACAGTGATGATGAAATTCAATCACTAATTCCTAGTGATGATGAAGCATCGATACCAAAGAAGAAATAAATTAGTTTTAATCCAAAAGTTGAAATGATAGATTTTAAGTTTGAAATTGGAATGAAGTTTAAGGACGAGAAGTAGTTGTGGGAAGCTATAAGGAAATATGCAATTATAAATGGGTATAATGTTTTAATCGAGAGATCTGGTTTACAAATGGAAGTAGTTTGTGATGCACATTGTTCTTTTTGGGTGTATGCTAGCTGGATTGGAAATGAGAAAACATTTGTTATGAAGAGAGTCAAAAACACTCATACCTGCAGTAAAGTGCAGAGGAATGAGCAAGCTAGCCGGAAATGAATTGCCAGTGAATTCATACACAAGTTCAAGAGGAGCCCAATTGGCCTATTAATGAAATGATGGATGATCTTCAATCAAAATATGCACTAAAGGTCACTAAAATTCAATGTTATAGGGCTAAATAGGAAGTAATTGTTATGATTCGGGGATCAACGAAAGGTCATTATGCTAAGTTATAGTCTTATGGACATGAGTTAATGCGAGCTGACAAAGATGGAAATTTTATTATTGAATGTGAGTTTGATGAACAAGCCAAGAGACCAATCTTTAAAAGATTTTATATAGGTTTCAGTGTTTTGAAGTATGGTTTTCTTGGTGGATGCATGAACATTATTGGGTTAGATGGATTTTTCGTAAAGACTTTCCTTAGTGGTGGATTATTATCTACTGTTGGTCTTGAAGGAAATAATAAGATATTTCTTACATGTTAGGTTGTAGTTAAGGGAGAAAACTATCAATCATGGAATTGGTTTTTAACCATTCTTGCTGAAGATCTCCTCATAAGTGGAAATTTATGGACTTTTGTAAGCGATCATCAGAAGGTAAACTTTAAATATCTATATATCTTATGTTCATTTGTTTATATGATCAACACTTAATTAATTTACGTAACTATTTGTTTTACAGGGTTTAGTGGAAGCATTAAAGAACTTGTTTCCAGAAGCTGAACATAGAAAATGTGCCCGTCATGTGTATGTAAACTGGTCTAGTGTTCATAAAGGGAACGCATATAAGGCTTTATTTTAGAAAGCGATGAATTGCACAATGCAAGTTGATTTCGATAAGGTGATGGAGGAGTTGAAGAGCTTATCAGTGAAGGCTTATGAGGATTTTAAAAGTAGGAATTTGGAGACATTTGTGAAGACCTTTGTGAGCATAAAACCGAAGTGTGAAATCATACATAACAATATTTGAAAGACGTTTAATGGATTCATATGTGAAGCTCATAGCAAAAGCTTGATCAGTATGTTAGAAGACATTCGAGTTTCTTTAATGACTCAGATACATAAAAAAAGGGCTATGATGATGAAGTGCATAGATAAGATTTGTCCTAGAGTGAGGAAGAAAATAGAGGTAGCACAATGGGATGCAAGATATTGTATGCTCAGGATAAATGGAAATTTGAAATTTGAATTTAGTATCTTTGCAGACAAGTACATCGTTGACTTGCAAGCACAAACTTGTCAATCTAAACTATAGGATTTAATCGGGATTCCATGTAAACATGATGTGGCTTATATATCTTATCAGAAGGAGGATTTTGATGCTTACGTGAATCAATGTTATGAGTGTGATTCTTATTTGAAGACTTACCAGTTTGCTATGGAACCCATTAGTGGTCTTAAGTTTTGGCCAAAGACTAAAATATATAAAGCCAATATTACCTCCACTGATTAAGAAAATGCTTGGAAGACCGGAAAAGGCAAAAAAAGAGATGATACTGAAGAAACTCGCAATCCAAACAAATTGACCAAGGTTGGAGTAGTTATGAGATGTCATCATTGCCATAAAATTGGCCACAATATAAGAGGATGTAAAAATAAGAATCAACCTCCAAGCTAACCTGAAATTGTTAAGGTAGATATTTTAGTTGTGTCATGAATGTGTTGTTATTCATCAAGTATTTTAATTTTATGTTTATCTTCAATATGTATAATGCAACGAAAAAGAGGAAGGCTACCAAAATCAGTATCTACTGAACCTCCTTCATCTAGTACTCATAGTGGTCAAGTAGGTAGACTGACATAATCAATATCTACAGGATCAAATACTACATCTTTTATATTACAAAGAGAGTCAAGAATGGTTATTTAACTTTTAAGTAAAAATTTAAGTTATGTTCTAACTTATATAACATTATAATTCCTTTTGTTTTTATAGGCACGTAGAGGATATGGAGTGACATTTGGGGAAGTTTCTTGGAATATCTACTTTATAGTAAGTCATTTAAATTCATGTTTATACTACTTATATGTAATTGTAAAGGAGATGATAATATTTACATAATCGGTTGCCTATACTTCGTAGATGGGTGAGGGTCAATGTCAAGTGTTACAACCTCCCAATACTAACACAACAACGACATAAACATCCCAAAGTACACCTGCTAATACAAGTCAACCTAGGAGAAGGATCAAACTAATGGGTAAAAGATCTGCTACTAAGAAATCTTCGTAGTTGGTGAGTACTGTTTCTTTACCTAATTCAAGCATATATTTGTACTAATCTTGAATCATTAGACAAATATTGCATCTTGTTATATAGTCTTGCTTCAGTCATGGTTGATTTAATGTATTTACTGATTTTTTTGGCCCTCAGTGGATATGGAAGTAAGTTGTTGAATGATGATGGTCTAGTTTTTTTATGACATTTGGATGAAAAGTTTTTCTTGCTCTTTTCATTTGTATGTTTTTGGTGAAATAGGTGATAGTTCCTTTATGTTTATGTGTGTGTGATCTTGATGACATCTCTTTTAAGCTGAATCATACTTCTAAATTTCTACTAGTTACTGATTATGTAAGAATGGTGTGAGTGATCAAGTATTGTATAAGTCCCTGGATTAAGCCTTTAGAGCTGGAGTTGATTGCACACCGATCTATCTGAGAAAGTTGGAAGACAAAGCCTGGTTTTAAATTTGGAGCTTTAGAAGTTTGTAGAATAAGGTAAGTGTCTGTAACCTATTTATTTGCTTGTTTTATCTTACTCTGTAATTTACTCTTTAAAAATGATATTGACTTAGTTTTTAAATTTGGATATTTACTGTTGCAGATTTTAGATGAAAATTTTATCTAAAAATTTGTTTGCTTTTATAACCATAGTTATTGAAAGCTTTTTTCTCAATTTAGTTTAGTTTATTATGAACTTATTAAACTAATTATACAACATAACATAACAAAATGAACATATAACCATCCTGTAATAGTTACTAAAATAAAATATTTATCTTCATAAAAATAATATTTTATTGTTTATAGTATTATATAAAGACATTAGTTTAAGTGTGATCAAGTATAAGTATTTCTTTTATCTAAGTGGCAAGGATTTAAGTTTTCTTTCTGGAAATGGTATTTAATAAGCCTTAAAGTTATGACGAGATGATATTCTCTCGCTATCTCTTAACATAAATGCATAAATATTCATGTTACTTGAATATACTCGTCCTCTTATTTCCTTGTTATTATAAAGAAGTTTGAAAAGTAGTGTTGGACCCTGAACCTTTCTGTAAGCTAGGACTATTAAATGAGAAATTATTGGCAATTAGTTATGTGTAAAGCA
>JANIJH010000005.1:55269441-55289399 GCA_024520975.1 Erythroxylum areolatum
TTATTGTTATTTCAAATTAATTGTCATTATTACTTATTATTAAGATTTTTGAAAGCATGGTTGATGTAAACAGTAAATTAGTAAAATATACAATACAGCTGTATAATATATCAGTATGAACTATTTTGCAATTTTTAAAAAATTTAGAGACTATTTTATAAATTTTAAAAATATTCTGAAATGGTATCCAGTACCGACCGATATCGATGTAGTTTCGTTCCAAAGCTCAATTTAATACCGAGCCTGATACAGTATTCATAAGAATGGTTGGAATACTAATTACCATTTCTTGGAATTAATCGATCCTTCTTTATTTTCTTTCAGCGTTGCACTCAGCAGTCAGCACCACTTTATAACAGTGAGAAAGTTGAGAAGGGTGGGTTCGGGTACCGTGCCAGTTGCATACCATAGCAAGTAGCTGCGTCGCCGGTTGTTGCAGAACCCCCCACCACCATACGACGAACATTAAACGACGCAAGAGGTTTTACGGCGGTCTAGGGTTTCGGAGGTGTCCGCCACTGGTGCGATTGTCTCGCACCATCATCTGAGCTTCGCCTGTGGTTTCTGTCTGGATACCGGCGGTGGATTCTGTTATGCGTCTTGTCTCAATTTTTCTTTGGGTGTTTTATTAGTGATTAACTTCTCCAAAGTCCTCCCGCCACAACATTAACTACTTGAGCAATTTTCCTTCTTCATCTTTCTCTTACAATTCAGAAACTTTGGTCTATATAGTCTTGTTCTTTTTTTCCTCTCTCTCTTGAAGTTGGTGTTTTATTATCGGCTGGCATCGGTTGCAAAGCTCAGAAATGCAGCAGAAACCCCGAGACATAGTGTTTACGAAACAGCCCTACATTGAGGATGTGGGTCCCCGCAGAATGTGAGTTTGTCTTCTCTTCATCCATTCCATCTAATCGTAAACTTTTTATGTTCATACATGTTTTCTAGATTGATCTTCCGTTGTGAAGCAGCCTGCTGTTGCTTATATGCTCTTCCATTGTTGAAGTCATTTCTTTTCTTTTCTTATACAAGTTGTTTCTTTCCCCTCTATTCTTGTCTTCTAAACATCATTAAGTGGGCTGATTGATTTTTCACGATGATGCTTTACAGTAAAAGCATGCAATTTTGTACAATGTCTGAAGCTGAGGTTCTAAAAGCTGCGGAATGTCAAGTGTATCTGGGACAGTACTATGATCCCAACAGAAAGCCCATTGAAGGGGGCTTGTTGGATGCCCGAATGGTACGTGCTCACTTTACATAAGTTTTTGTGTATGTTTTCGTACACTTGAATGTATATCATTTCCGTGTTTGGAGAAGGCAACTTTAAATATAACAGATACTCTTCTGTTCGGGTGTCAGGGACCTGCAAATAAAAATTCCACGTGTGGAACATGTGGTGGGAACTTTGCTGATTGTCCAGGGCACTTCGGATATGTTAAACTTACATTGCCAGTTTATAATGTTGGGTATATGAGTACTATTTTGGACATCTTGAAGTGTATTTGCAAGGTAATGCTTAGTATTAACTCGAGAAATATTTGATTTTGCAGTAAAATTATTTGCATGATGCTTTAGTGATGCTTTCAAATGCTTATTTACATGGTTATGTTTGCTGCAAATGCCTAAATTTTTTTGCAGTCTTGTTCTCGTGTACTTCTGGAGGATAAACAATGCAAATTGCACATTAAGAAGATAAGAAATCCCAAGATAGATTCTTTGAGGAAGGGTGATATTGTTAAGCAGATTGTGAAGAAGTGTAGTAGCATGGCAAGCAGTAAAGCTGTCAAGTGCTGGCGATGTGGATTCATGAACGGTTTGCTCCTTCTATAATAACAAATGATTTTTGTTATAAGTTTCTTTTGAGATGAAAACACTGGAAGCTTGTTGTTTGTTTAACTAATCGTTGTGCATGATTGTCATATGCTGATATATTTCTTTCCTCTGACTTAGGGACAAGTGCAATAAAATGGCTGTAGTATGCTTGAAAGATCCCTCGAGATTTTTCTTTTCTCAATTGTATTTTCTTGCTTAAGGATCCTATATAAAACAGTTAATTGCTTCAATGATAAGTTAAAGTCGATAAAATTTGTGGATAAGATCTCATCATTTAAGGGATAATATCTTCTCATTTTTGCGTCATACATGTTTTTAGTTTTCAGAATTCTGTGAAAACAAAAGCTGGTACTGATGAATTTGATGTGTTGTGACTTTAAGGTATGGTGAAAAAGGCTGGTTCTGCAGTGACCATTATTCATGATCGTTCAAAACTTGGTGATGGATTCTTGGACGAATGTAGATCTGCTATTTTACATGCAAAAGAGTCTAGGGCTCCCTTTAGTCCGGCTAGTTATATTCTTAACCCTGTCAAAGTTCTCTCTCTTTTTAAAAGGATTCCTGAAGAGGTATGCCTATGTGCACTTGAACTTCTTGAATATCTCCTTCCTCTTACAAGTTCTTCCTAAAGCACAATGTACACCATTTTGCTGGTCTTCAGGACTGTGAGTTATTTTATCTACATGATAGACCCGAGAAGCTCATAATAACAGGCATTGCTGTGCCACCTATACCCATTCGTCCTTCTGTAATTGTGGATGGATCACAGAGGTTCACAATATGTTGTGACTACTTTTCTTTTTCTTTCTTGGACAACTAGTGTGGCGTGTGATGTTAATAATAATTCTTCTATGTTTCAGCAATGAAAATGACATAACTGAGAGGTTAAAGCAAATTATTCAAGCAAATGCTAGTGTTCGGTCTGAGTTGCTGGAAGGCAAGAAAGTCGATAACAAACACCTGGTAAAGTGGAGAGTCTTGTTTACGTATGTGACTTGTAGTGTTTGTAACTCCAATTGTCAATGAAAGTGCTTTTCTCGTGTATTTTGTTCTCAGTTATTTTTTTTTCTGATTTCTGCTTTAGTCTTGAACAAGTTTCCATTGCTTTGGATGTTCCATATCACTTTCTCTACCATTCTTATGATTTATATTCCTTCTTAACTAAAGACATCTTCTCAAACTTTTTAAAATTTTTGATGTGTATGCATGGCCTATACTGATCGTTCTATAAAACTTTTGTTATTGGATGCCCTCTCTGTGCTTTTTAATTTTTGTTCTACTTTGCAAATCTCTGCATTATTATCTCCTATGATTCTCAAGATCTGTTTGTAGTCAATCCACAACAGTTTATGTCAAACTTCTCTGTTGTCAAACTAACTGGAACCTATATGTTATTGTCCAGTTCTGAGTCTTAGATTATGGATCTTTTTTCATCTTATTGCTGTGAACTTTACATGATTTTCTTGTATTTCAACAGCTATTTAATATCATTTTACATCTCACTTTTCAGAAAAGAAAATTTCTGCTGTATTTCTATATTTCAAGCTCATGACTATTATCCATTATTCGATTTTATGATTTTTTTTTTGGTTTGTTTTGGGATATCATTCTGTATACTTTTTATGTTTTATATGTAGTTATCATGGGATGACCTTCAAGGTGTGGTTGGACTCTATATCAATAGTGATATTCGCCTTCACAGTGAACAAGAAAAGCAAAAAAGCAAACCCTTAAGTGGTTTTGTTCAGCGCCTTAAAGGGAAGCAGGGACGTTTTCGTGGGAACTTATCAGGGAAGCGTGTTGAGTATACTGGCAGGACTGTTATATCCCCAGACCCAAATCTGAAAATTACTGAGGTTATGCATTTTTCTAGACTTGACCAAGTTGTGGGGTTATTTTAGCTTCCTTGTTTGAACTTTTTTCTGTGGATATAGGTAGCAATACCCATCCATATGGCTCGGATTTTAACTTATCCTGAATGTGTCTCCCACCATAATATTGAGAAGTTGAGGCAGTGTGTCAGTAATGGCCCTTTTAAATACCCAGGAGCAAGGATGGTCAGATATCCAGATGGTTCAATGAAGTTGGTCATCGCACTAGTGTTTTCTTGACTAATTTCTTATTTTATGACATGATTTAACCGATATTTTATACTTCAGAATTTTGATAGGTAATTACAGAAAACGCATTGCTGAGGAGCTGAAATACGGTTGTATAGTTGATCGTCATTTGGAGGATGGGGATGCTGTTCTTTTTAACAGACAGCCAAGTTTGCATAGAATGTCCATCATGTGCCACAGGGTGATTGGACTAGTTTCAAAGTACCTGTCAAATCCTATTATAATTGTTCTTTGTTCATCCAATCTGATTGTCTTTGTTGATTGAAGGCTAGAATCATGCCTTGGAGAACTTTGAGGTTCAATGAATCAGTGTGCAACCCATATAATGCAGATTTTGATGGTGATGAGATGAATTTGCATGTGCCACAAACAGAAGAGGCCCGAACAGAGGCTCTTACACTGATGGGTGTAAGTTCTCTTGGACCATTTTTCTTTTCATTTAAATCTTATGATGCAGCTTAGTACATTTGGAAAACCAGCCAAGTTTGGATAATTGGACAAAAAAGTAGTGGTGGCTAGGGTACATAACAAAAAAATCTGCTGAAAGTGGTTGGAACAGCCTGGTTAAATTGGTTGCTCTTTTCTCATACAAAAGCTTTTGTTAAAATGACATTGTTTTGGTTACGTAATAATCTAAAGCATTTCCTTCTCACTCTTCCCTGCTATTTCTTCTTTACCTGATATGGTCTATTTTTACTCTTTTTTCTTGAGCTTTTCCTGTCATTTTTGGAAGCCTTCTTCGCTGTTTCATTTCCACAATATTTTGGCATTATTGAGTAACTCTGATTGCTTCAAGTAATTGGAAATTAATTCCTTGAAACTTTTCCAACTCTGATAAATATCTTGACGAGACTTGTGACCTTTTAGAGGATTATCCAATTTTGGTTGTTTAAGTTCATTCCTTTAAATTGGAAGCCTTTGTAATTCCATTTCGAATTGATGAGATCGAAGGGACGTAATTCTCCTTAAGAAGGCCCTTGGAGTTGGTTAATTCAAATCAGCATAGTATATTGCTTAAATTCATGCAGACAGATGTTGGACATATCTTTGGAAGTTATCTTTTTTCTTATCTTTTTTCTTATGTTATGAGCACTTATAGGTTGTCAAACTAAGTAACCGTGAGAGCCTGCAATTTTTCAATTACTTCAATAGTCTTTTAGGTGATTGATCAACATGGTTAATAATTTATAGTAATTTATTTGATTGTTAGATGGCCTATCTGCTATACTTCTGATCTTTTGAAGGCTATCATGGTGTCAGAGGCAGCTTAAATGATATTGAATTGGACTGGGTTTCTCTAGGTGCTTTTGAATGTTATGTTTGTAATTGGTGGCAAGATATTGATAATGTACTTTTTTTTTTAATGGTTGGCTAAACTTCTGTTAACTGAGTCACAGTTGGCCCAATTGTGTGGACTGTGTAGAGTATATTGCCTTGGCAGAGGCGCTGCATTTGGTATTTGAGATGCTCTCTGTTTTACTCAGGTTCAAAACAATTTGTGCACACCGAAAAATGGGGAGATTCTGGTTGCATCCACACAAGACTTCTTGACTTCTTCCTTTCTCATAACAAGAAAAGACACATTCTATGATCGTGCAGCCTTCTCATTGATGTGTTCATATATGGATGATGGAATGGGAATTGTTGACTTACCTACTCCTGCAATACTAAAGGTGAGATGTGGAATTGCTGAGCAGATGATTTTCTCGTTTTTTTCCATGTTTTTCATCTGTAATCTTGATGCAGTTTTTCCTCTGCAGCCAATAGAGCTTTGGACTGGCAAACAATTGTTCAGCGTTCTAGTGCGTCCAAATGCCAATGTGAGAGTATATGTGAATCTAACTGTTAAAGAGAAAACTTATTCTAAGCCTGGAAAAGAAGATAAAAGAGAAAAAGAAACAATGTGTCCAAATGACGGTTTTGTTTGTTTCCGGAATAGCGAGCTTATATCTGGACAGCTAGGAAAGGCTACACTTGGTAAGTTTAGTTTTTCCTTCAAACATAGATGATAGAATTATGTGTATTCAACTGATTGTATCATCAATTATCTTTTTACCTTGAGTTGCTTATGTTGCAGAATTTTTGCTCTGGGAATATTTATTAACTTCAATTGTGCTTATCTTTCTATTCTCAAGACATATGTCATAAAGAAGTCTAGTTGCTGTTCACATGTGTTTTTGCTGTTTTGATAGCTTAGGTCAGGTCCACTGGTCTTTGATGTTTTTGTTACCTGAAGTCTCTGTTGCTTGCATAAATGGAGTTTAGGATCTTCGAGCAACAAGAATTTGTTCTTCAATAGCTCTTGCACATTTGTTCTAGTCCTTGCATGTTATTTAGGTAATCTAGATGAGTTTATTGTTTATAGTTAAGTACAAGGGGCATTTTCTTGATCTTAAATTTTCCAAATTTTTATACTGACTGACTTTGATCTGGAGAAAGCTGGAGTTCTGACTATAACAATGAAGTTTTGTACATATTCTTTACAGTTAAATATTAATATCAGGATTTTTGTTATATTCTCTTGCTACTTGTTGCCTTACGCTTGTACCATCGACAAAATGTAATTTATTTGTTTAAGCTCTTTCTGTTGACATAGCTGCATTTCCATGTGACTAACAGTTATTTCTGCTTTGAGTATAGACTTTTCATTGTTGTTGATTTTCCTGCATGTCTTAACTTCTAATGTTTTGACAAAGTTATTTTATTCGGTTCATGAAAGTACTTGGTAGGTTTGTGATGTGTCCATAGTTAGTTATGATTTTTGAATACATCATTTTTAATTGGTTTTTTATAGGAAATGGCAATATGGATGGACTTTATGCTGTTCTTCTTAGAGACTATAATGCACATGCTGCTGCTACTTGCATGAATCGGCTAGCTAAGTTGAGGTAATGCACACTGCTATCTCTTTAATTAGTCACTTGGATTTTCTCCGTTGAATTTCCCGTCGTATGTGTCTGGTACAAGTTTAGTGTGTCACGCGTTGACCGACTAAGCCTGAATGGAAAATTCATTTAAATTGATTTCTAAAACTTTTGTACCTGTGGAATCATAGCCTGGCTGTATTACTCTTATGCTATTTCAAACTTTGATATAAGATATTTTTCAATATGGGAGAACTTCTCTCTGTGTGAGATGGCAAGATGACATCTGAATTTGGGTTTTTACTATTTTACATTTAGCTTAAGCAATATAATTTTGCTTTCCATGTAGGTTTTGCTATGATTTGAATGGGGCTAAAAACAGGTTGGTTTAGGCTTGGTATTGGGGTTTTATGTTAGAACAAAATTTAGGGATAGTAACAAATGAAATCTTGTTTGCCTAAAGAAGGATGTATTAGTGGTGCAACTGAAAACATAACCTTCAGGTGAAGACAATATATATGACGTCTAAAGTACACAATTGAAATAAACAAGTTCCTTTTTATTTTTTTGAATTTTTTCAATTCCAATCATGTTCTTGTATATTTTGTGCCAGCTATTAAAACTGGAAAGAATATCTCAATTGAGCATTGTGTTGCTGATTCTTTGATTCGTGCATCTCTTATGCTATTGCACCTAACTCTCAATTTTTTAATTGAATTTAACATTGGTTCTATAGAAGAATACAAATTATCTCCAATATAATGTGTGATTGTTTTCGTGCTACTCTAAATTAGTGTTTGACAAAAAACTTCCTGTGTCAATCTGTATTATCATTCTTAAATTTTTGTTTGAGTTTAACTTTGGGTCTGTAGAAGAGAATACAAATTATCTCCAATATTATGTGATTGTTTTCGTGTAAGTCAAGTTATTTTTTGACAAAAGATTGCCCAAGTCAATCCATATTGTCATTTTCACGAAGTTATCCAAACTGACCAATTGAAAGAGTTCATATCAAAACTGAACTCTTGCATTCCATTTTAATCAGCTTGGTTATACATTCCGAATTTGTCCGGTTAGCAAGCCTCTAAACTATACACAAAGCTCCTTAAAGGGCCTAATGACCTTAGAAAGTAGGGTTAGATTTCAGATCATGGCATTTGCTTAGTTTGCCTGCTCCTGTGTGACTATTATATTATGCAGGATCCAGGATTTCAAACCTTGACATTAGCTAATACCTGGAAAACATGTGTATTTTGTTGTTCTGTAATGTTTGGAAGCCAATATTTTTGTCCTTCCTTTCTGGATTCAGTGCTCGATGGATTGGAAACCATGGGTTCTCAATTGGGATTGATGATGTCCAACCTGGGAAAAGATTAAATGATGAAAAAGGGAAAACAATTTCAAATGGTTATCAACGTTGCAACAAGCTAATACAAGACTACAATCAAGGAAAGTTGACACTTAAACCTGGTTGTGATGCCACTCAAACGCTGGAAGCTGAAATAACTGAGAGATTAAACAAGCTTCGAGAAGAAGCTGGGGATGTAAGGACATATCTTCCATTGCATTTTAGCATATGTTTATGTATTAACAAATGCAATGCTAGAGTAGGTCAATTTCATGCCATACCTTCATTTCTTTTATAATCTCAAAAGCGTGGTTATGGACACGCTTGCATATAGGGGGTGCCATACCCTGGCACTATCTTTTAATCTCTTTTAGACCCTCACAAACCTTTGAAGAAACTAGCAAAGTCTAGCAGATTCATTCTCCACTTTTCTAAAAGTTATTCATTCTCCACTTTTCTAAAAGTTAAGCGTCATCAATTAGTTCCCCTATGTATACAAAGGTTTGGAGGTTTTTTTTTTCTTGCACAAAAAGCTCTGAAAATTCATCTGATGGTGTCAAAGGAATAAGAGACTGTGATATTCAGTTTCCTGTGGAAAGATTCCTTCCATACCCAAGCTTTCTCTCATGTTTTTTTCCCTCAGTCTTCCAAAACATGCAAAATATTGCTAGAGGAGATGCTTATACACACAATAGAGAAGCAAATGATTGACTGTTTCCTCTTGAAACCTGCATAGTCTTTTTTAATTTGTGCATTTTGAAACCAAGCAGAATGTCCATCAAGATTGTATCCTTGCTCAACACTCTTTCTGATAAGGATAAGAAAAAGGATTGAATATTTTGAGCCCCTTATCTTTATATCATCTTTAGCGGATGGATTTCTAAACTTCCTTTAGGCTAGCTAAGCACTTCTAATTCCCAATTTTGAGTATTCCTATTAAACTTGAAGATACAACAAATATCCTTTTCACTAGTTGAAAGTATTCTGTCACAAAATGTTTCCATCCAATGCCAACAAATGATGTTGTGGCCTTTTATGTGTGATCTTTGCCGAATTAACCAAAAAAAACCATCTTTGTCTCATACAAATGTAACTTAGATTATCTCTTCCTTCCTTTCCAATGTATTTTCATCAAAGTCATACCAATGGGTAATTTGTTGGAAGATGCACAAATTAAAGTATGTCCCTAATTTACCCTCGTGCCAAATAACACACACTTGAGCAATAAAAATTTGCAAAAGCCTTTTCTACAGGTGTCTGTTTATGGTATTGAACTTTTAAAACTTTGTCTTCCTTGAACTTTTATAGTTTATGAGAAAAAAAAAACCGACTTGCATGTGCTATTCTAGACCAAATGGTATCATTGACATAGAAAAAAGAGAGAAATGGAATATGTTGGCAGTAAGCAAAGAGAGTATGTTACATTCGTTTCTTCTTTCTGCAACAAAACTGGTTTGTAGCTTTATGACAATTTTGCTGTAACAAAATCTAGTTTGTAGCTTTAAGACAGTCTGTTTTCTGAAACTGCATGCATAACAGCATCTTGTGTCAATTTTCTTTTGTATAATGGTGAGCTAACCTATTGTTGTTCTGTGGAATCACTTCACATCTTTAACTGAAGGTTTGCATGAAAGAGTTGCATTGGAGAAATAGTCCATTGATCATGTCACAGTGTGGTTCCAAAGGTTCCCCAATTAATATAAGTCAGATGATTGCTTGCGTTGGTCAGCAGTCAGTTGGAGGACGACGTGCTCCTGATGGATTTGTAGAACGAAGCCTTCCTCATTTCCCAAGAAAATCCAAAACCCCTGCAGTAAGCTCAGAACACTTCTCCAACAATCGCATTTCATTTATTTTGGAAGATACATTATACTCTTTTCATTAGATAGCAAATGCCAATTTGGTATGGACAATAGTTCCTTTAAAGAGGTTAATGTCTGTACAATTTTAGCATAATTGCATGCAAAATCCAGTGGTGTGGATTAAAGTTGTTGGTCTCTCACCTTGTCTTAAGATCCATGTTCATTCAATCATTGAAAGTTGTCCGGTCTTGTATGGAGGTTTAAAGAGGGAACCTTTTTCATCAGGATCAACTTAAACAAAATGTTATATTTGTTATGGCAGGAAAGTTGATTATGTTGTGAAATCATTTTCAAGTTTCTCAATGACAAAGCATCTGTTAGTTACGATTGAAGTTTTGTAACATTGTGGACAGGCTAAAGGCTTTGTTGCTAACTCGTTTTATACTGGTCTGACGGGAACTGAGTTCTTTTTCCATACAATGGGTGGAAGAGAAGGTCTTGTAGATACTGCGGTATGAATTATCTCATTTCATTTAGTTGTTCATCAAGATTGAATACTTGTTTACTTCATTTGTCAATATTGTAACTGGGGTAAGACATCAAGTAACCAGTAACTATGTTATAGAATGAAATAGAGAAAAATCAGACCACATTCTAGTAAGTTGGAGTTCAATTTGTGGTATATGAATGCAGGAAGGAACTTGAACATGAATATTACATTTTTGGTATCTTTGAACATGAATATTACAATTGTTGCCGTAGCATGATCTCGTCATGGTTATTCTGGTTTGCAATTAGAATTGTAAAATAATTTGGATTAGTGGGCCTACTGTGTTCACTGGGTGGGATGGATATAATTATGATGATGATTTTCCTGCCTTGGGCACATTTATTGTTACACGATTGTTCTTGCAGGTCAAGACAGCAGAAACAGGTTACATGTCTCGCCGACTTATCAAAGGTTTGGAGGACTTATCTATTCAATATGATAACACAGTACGAAATGCAAGTGGATGCATTGTTCAATTTGTGTATGGAGATGATGGCTTGGATCCGGCAAAAATGGAAGCAAAAGGTGGAGTGCCGTTAAATTTTGCTAGATTATTCATGAAAGTAAAGGTAAATAACTTTTCTTTTCTTATTGACTTCAAGTCACTGGACTGTTCACCAAGTTGAAGATGAATGTAAGCTGATTAGCCATAATCTGCAGGCCATTTGTCCTCCCAGGGAGGACTACCTTTCTCCTCAGCATATCTATGACATTGTACCAAAGTTGATTTCAAAGTACAGTGACGATCATGATGGCACTTGCTCTGATGCCTTTAAGAGAAAATTGAGTTGCTTCCTTGAAGATCGTACCAAGAGCTTGCAAAACATGATTAAGATGGTTGGTGGCATTGAAGGTGAAAATTCTGAGGATGTGGAAAAGATCAAAGGTCTAGGAAAAAATTTGACGACTACAGAAAACTTCGCTCATAAAGTATATGGTATTACTGAAAGGCAGCTACAGGTGACTCATCATTTTGTGAATTTTTTTCTTTTGACTAATAGTTTACTGCTGTGGTTTAGTAGTAATCCATTCATTTGTTTGTGTCTTGAATTTCTTTTGTAACCAAGATGGTTATAACTGAACTGAAGAGCTATAATTGTGGTGGATAACAAGTGAGAGAAATACGGATGAGACAAGTATGCAAAAATTTAGTGCGTTAAGGTAGTGACGTGATATGACCTAACAGGGGATTAATATAGATGTAAAAACTAATGGTTTAATTGCTTTCACAATGTATTGGTAAATTCTTTACTTTGTTATCTTCATGGTACATAGTACATTGGTAGTCACCAATTATATGCTCTATGGATTGAGTGTAAATTGCTTTTGACATGCTCTAGATTTGAATTTGGCTAATAGCGTTGATTGATGCACACTCTCTCCTCTTTAATCGTTCTTTCTCTTTGTCTGATCCTAATATGATGATCATTGCTTTGTTAGTCAAATCCTAGAGGACTAGTTATAATCTACCAAAATATTGAGCATGTCCTCAGGCCTTCAAAATGATGCAGAATAAAAAGATTTATTAGTTTATTTTGTGGGTTCTCCGATTCCATTAGGAGTAGGGTTTCAAGATCTTTTCTACATATATGTTCTGTTTTCAACAATCAAGGAATAAGAAGAATAGATTAATTTTGAACTGTGAATCATATCTCCCTATAGAGTGATTTTTAGATGCATAGGAGCGATCCTTAAATTCTAGAAGTGATTTCTAGAAACCTGCTGGTGGGATTCCAGTAGTTTTGTTTGTTTCAAATCCTAGTTGTGATTCCTAGTTCTTGATACAAACCTAAGAGGTGATTCTTAGACCTATCTTTTATTTCAATTCCTTTCTTAATTTCAAGCCCTATATTCAACATTCTATCAGCTCTAAATTTATTGTTTATATTTGTTTTATCAAATATTATCATGTCCTCTATTTCTCTTACAATCTAATTTCTGTGAGTTTTATCACCTAGTTGATATCTCTTCTATTCTTCCTACATCAGGAAAACTTATATTTGAATATTATAATGTTGATAGCTTGATTATCTATACACATTCTATTGGATTCATTAATTTTAGGTGTCCAAAAGTTGGCACAATTAATGGGCTAAGACTCTTGGATGAAACTCTTTATGGAAAAGATATGTGACTTGCGTGTTCAATTCATCCCTCTTCTAAATTCAACTTGTAATGTTGGAGGTTAGGCAATTGGGAGTTAGACAGAATCTATGGCACGCTATCTTGCCTAAATGGAAGTTCATTTGGAAGATCATCATTTTTGAGATTAGGGAATTTAGCTAGCAAAGCACCTATTTTTTGATGACACAATCAACATAGGATTTTAAATCTTGAAGAGACTTTACCTAACCACTATAAGCTAGGTATGGGCTTTTCAATTTTTTTTCCCTTCACAATCGTTATAATTTAATAGATGAATGTTTTGCTAATTATGATGTAACGTGCCCTCTGATTTTGTTTATCTAAAAGGAGGTTTAGAGTGGTCAGGAATGATGCTATTATATGCCTAAAGATGAAATTGTGCTCTCTCCCATGATTCATGACATCCAAGTCATGAGGCCATGGTCAAAAAATATGGGCAACATAAAGTATAACTAGGAACTAGACATCTCTCAGTGACTATTGTGTGATTTTAGTGACTAGCTACACTGAAGTGTTGAACGTGCTGGAATGTTTTATTTTGGTTTAGGGACAATAGTCATAGTACTACTCTTGCTTATAGTCTATTAAATGACTAACTCTGAAGTCTTATTATGACACCCAGAGAATGTATGAAAGATAGCAGTGGTGGATAACATGCATGTCACTCTACAAACTTGATTTTCCTTACCTGAATAATCATCTTGCAACTTATTGTATCCATAGAGTACTTATGCAACATTTAAAACATAGAGGTTTCACACAAAAATTGATTTCATTTGGTTATTTCAAGGTTAGAGGTCTTTGTGGAAAATGAGGTGCTATGTTTCCTTTAATATGGCAATGATGATGATAAATTTGAGGATCATGGCACTGAGATTCTCTAAAAGAACAAGGAGTTGGAATATGCTTTCCCTTCTTAGCATATTTATCCTTAGAGGGAGTACTAGGCATAGGTGTTTAGCATATCTATAAGAAAGGAACTGATCTTAGAGTAGGAAATATAAATTTTACATGAGTTCATCAGCCCATTGATTGCATGCCTTTGATATCTGATTTGATGCATGGTTGTATATTGCTTATCATAAGTTTGAAGAATTTTCCTTTTGTACTCTCTTTCCCTTGTTTAACTACAGTTTTTTACGTGCAAAATGCAGGCATTTTTGAAAACCTGCATTGATCGTTACACTGGAAAAATAGTTGAACCTGGAACTGCAATTGGGTGCATTGGAGCTCATGGTATTGGGGAACCAGGGACACAAATGACACTAAAGACTTTCCACTTTGCTGGGGTTGCAAGCATGAGTATCCTTTGAATTTGATGGTTATTTATTAGTCAAATTAATCTTAAGGTCCGTGTCTATTGATGGCATCTTAATTTTGATTTCTTAGCCTTGTTTTAGATATAACACAGGGAGTTCCCCGTATTAAAGAAATTATAAATGGAGCCAAAAAAATCAGCACCCCCATCATAACTGCAGAACTTGAGCATAACACTAATGTAAGTGCTGCTCGAGTTGTAAGAGGACGCATTCAAAAAACCGTTTTAGGACAGGTACAGCAGTCAATGTCAATTACTTGTTAATTTTCTGATCATGTTGGTTATGTGTTACTGAGTCTTTTGCTCGCCTATTTTTCAGATATTTGAAATAACTATATCATCTTGTCATCAGTGTCATCATTGCTTATTTCACATTCATGATTATGCTCTTTTCTAGGGTTAACTTTTGTTCAGGACCCAGACTTCTTTTGCACTTGTGGTAAATCCTCTACAAATGTAACTTTAAGTCTTCAAGATCAAAATTTGTCTTGTATTTTGTCTCTATGAAAAGCAAGTTAACTATTTGCAGTTCTCACATTTTGTATCTATGGAAAATAAATCATTTAACTTTTCAGTTTATGGAGTTGGGTTTTGTATTTTTCATCTGATTTTTTGTCATACTGCAGGTTGCTAAGAGCATCAAAATTGTAATGACTTCAAGATCGGCATCAGTCGTGGTCACGCTTGACATGAAAATGATTCAGGAATTGCAGTTGTCTCTGGATGCTAACACTGTGAAGGAATCAATTTTACAAATGCCTAGAATTAAACTAAAGAGTCAGGTGGAAAATAATCATGTTTTGTATTTTGATAATTTCACGAGTTAGTTATTCATACTAATGGCTGTGTAACACGCAGCATATCAAAGTTTTGGATATTAGAAAGTTGGAAGTTCTTCCTCAAGGTGATAGAAACAAAGTTCATTTTGAACTTCATTCTCTTAAAAATATGCTTCCAAATATTGTAGTAAAGGTGAGACTTCCAAGACTTGTAAGACTTGTATTTCCTTTTTCTATGATTCTGCCCATGTGACTTTTTGGCAAGAATTGCAAAAGGAAAATGTTGGTTAACATTTTTTATTGATGCCAGGGTATAAAAACTGTTGAACGAGCTGTCATTGCCCAAAAAAAGCATGATGATAAAGAGGGTCATCAAGTGCAGCCAAGATACAACATGCTAGTGGAGGGGTCTGTTTAAATAACCAGATAACATTGTTTTATGCAACTTAATGGTCTTCTGAAGATGAATGTTTTTGTTTCTTATGGTTTTCTATTCTGCTCTTTGATCTGTTTAGATGACATAAATTTGTATATGCCTTTGATTTGATATTTTAATATTTATTTTGGTAGCGGTAATAGCATTCTTGTTCCAAAGTGGTGTACATATTGGATCTTATTAAATTTTTTATGACCATAGTTGTCAAAGTTCTCGACGTCTAGGATCTAATGAACCCCTTAGTTCCCTCTTTACAAAATTTTCCCCCTCCTGAATTATTCTAAATACTATACTACCAAAACTTATCTTTTGAAGCCGTACTTTTGTTTGCCTGTCTCACTTTAAGTGGCATTGCTTATTCTGTCAAATTTTAATGCCTGTTATTTTAACTCATTGCCAGCTAGACACAAATTATTTGACAGATAATTTTGATACAAATCTTACGTTGCTTAAACATCTTTTCAGCAATGGGCTTCAAGAGGTTATGGGTACAGAAGGAGTTGATGGACGCAAAACATCCAGTAATCATGTCATGGAAGTTTTGGCAACACTTGGAATTGAGGCTGCAAGAAAATGCATCATTGATGAGATAAAACAGACAATGGAAAGTCATGGAATGAGCATAGATATTCGGCATATGATGCTTTTAGCAGATTTGATGACATTCAAGGTGCTCACTTTTTGTTGACATGGATTTATGTTGACGTCATCAAATGTCTAACTAATAGATTGGGGATTTGTTGTGATTTTTGGTTATAATTTAACAGGGTGAAGTTCTTGGGATAACTAGATTTGGTATCCAAAAGATGGGTAAAAGTGTGTTGATGTTGGCATCATTTGAGAAAACAGCAGATCACCTTTTTAGTGCTTCTGTAAATGGTAGGGAGGACAGCATTGAAGGAGTTAGTGAATGCATCATTATGGGCATCCCAATGCAATTGGGTACTGGAATTCTCAAGGTCCAACAGAGGTAAAACATAATGGATCATTAGCTGCTGTAGAATTATTTTGATCGTTGCTTTTTATTAGAAAGATAAATTTCTGCTATACCTGACCATGCATTTCTCATATATATATATATATATATAGATTATGTGTGATGTCTCTTTGATTTTCCATGTGGATCAGTCTGTTGAATATGAATTAATTATGTGCGACATAATCAGTTAACAAAATCAGAGTAGTAGATCTGCAACGTAAAATGAGGATCCTAAAGTAAAATCCTAAAATTTTATTAAATTGCCTTCAGACTACAGTTTGTCTCGTCATGCACAATTGCTTTCTAACTGCAACGTTTAATCTAGGAAAACTCTCTCTTGTAAACATCTTTTTTAAGTGTTTTGTCCTTGGATGACACATGAGAGAGAAGTAAATTGTGTGTGGAACTTTTTTCCTATTTGAAAACTAGTGAATGAATTGTCTAATCCAATACAATTATAAAACAAACACAACAATAATAAAGGAGAGTAGGAAAAGAGAGACAAAAATCAATTTATAGTGATTTAGTCAAATAACTTTGAATGTCCAGTCCTCAAGTTCCATTTGGAAATTCAATATCTTCTTTTTTTAGTGGGTGAAGAAGAATCATCCAAACAACATCTTTTTTATAGATAAAGAGGAACCTTTACAATAGTTTTTTTTTTTGGGTCACGAGTAAAGAATAATAATTTTTCACAATTCTTGTCCACCTGAAGAGGAGCCATACTATTTTATCAAATATTACACTAGCACAACTATATACAACTAAAAATTCTCTTTCTTGCTCATATCAATAAACTAAGGCTTAATATATGTTATGTACAACAATAATAACAATCTAATAAAAGTATGACTAATATGCGAGGTTTGGAAAGGTCCACCAAAAAAGGGAGTGTAGGAACCTCTGCATGGTTACTTTTCGTACTTGATTTTGATGTCACATTTTCAAGCACGTTCAAAAGCTAGCCAAGGACATAAGTCTAGAGGTTAAAATCTTAATCAAGTTTGATCATCAACTCCAGTAGATTTGTTTCTTGTGAAGGGCCTCCCCTTTTGATCCTGCTAAATATGTTTGAAATAAAAACATTTCATTTTTGTCATTTATTAAGAGAAATAGCATGGGGCTTCATCTTATGACATTTCACCATCATTGTGTGCATTGTTTTTCACAATTGCATGACTTTTGCCCATTTATCTGGAAGAGCATTGATTATGACAAGTGAAGCACGAATAATTCCTTCGTTATAGTAAACATGGTTATTGAATATTTCGGTAAGAGTATATTTAGTCCTAATTTTTTTTTTTTTATGTTTAGGCCCTAATCCTTATGTTTTTTTTAAATTTTTTTATAACTGATTCCTTAATTGTCTTCAAATATTATAAGTCAGTTCAACAGTATTTCTTGTTAGCTTGACTTGTCAAAAGTACTAATAGAAAGTAACGCAACCAACTGCTCTAAGAAGGTCTAGGACTTGATCATATATTATATTTAAGATTCATGTAAAATTTTGAGTAGCACTTAATCATAAAAAGTAAAAGACGTGTAACAGGGCACTTGTATTGTATATTTTGGTGACCCTTTAGTATTGTTTCACTTATTTGTTTTTTATTTTTCCCATTTTGGATATTGATTCACTTATTTGATTTGATGTTTACTTATAGTTCACAAACATGAGTCTTATGTTCTCGTACTAAACAGGACTGCCACTTTAGCTTAGGTTAACTTTTATTTTCTTCTATCTGTAGAGTTGATCCGCCTCCAGTGTTGCATTATGGATTAGATCCTATCATCTCTTGAATGGTGTTGATGAAAGAAAATAAATATTCCAGTTCATCCGTGCAAATGAAGGCTGTGTACGTGGTGGCCCGCTTGATCAGGCTTGGAAATGTACGTAGAAACCTAAACATAAATAGTTATATCCAGTATGTTCAATGCCTAGGTTGTTGTGATCGGATCAGAAAATAAATAAATTACTTTTATTGTTAATGGTTATTTGTTTGTTATATCAGTAGTTTATAGAGATGATAATAGAAAGGCTTCGGTGTCTCATGTCGAATTGTATAAATGTGAAGCTTCATCATAATGCAGTCTCCCCTCCCAACGGACTTGGATTGGATTCTATACCAAATAGACTTTCCCTCATTGTTTCAAAAACAAACCAAACATTGAACAGGTTACATGAAGATTTAAGATTTAAAGGTTCAATTGGTATAAAATGTTATAAAATTGATATATAATAAATAAGAATAAAATTTTTGTTTTTATTTGTGAAGTGGTTTGAATGGAAAAGTGTGGCTAAATATAAATCCTACTATATAAGTGTAATATATTAAATTTTGTACCAGTGTCTGTTAGTAATTTTAGCAAATTTAGCTGCAAAAAAATTGATACTAAAATTTTTTGTATTGTATAAAATTTAAATGCCAAGTTGTATAAAATATTTGAGATGTATCCATCGATTCTTCAAAATAACAAAAAATATAGAGATAAATCTAATGTTGACTACTTTTTGTACTGTAATATGCCCAGTTTATGTTTTGAATGAACCAAATATCCTCTTAAAAAGTATATTGTTTTTAGTTTAATTTCGCTATCGAAGTGATTACCCATTCCGTTGTGGTATTGACAATATTGTTGAAGTTCTTTCGAGCATGGGACAATTGGATGAACCTTTAAAGAGTTTTAGAAAAGAAATTTGGATTAATGAATTCTAACCGTGGAGTTTATAAAGAGTTACCATATCAACTATTTTTCTAAGGCATTAATTATGATTTCTTAATATAAAACTCAAATTGGAAATTAATTATAATTTAACAAGTTGATGATCGTGTCTAAAGTTACATAGAGGCTCATTTATGACGTTGAAGCATATTTCCCAAACGACAGGTCGTTTGACACAACTCCTCAAAGAACAAAGAGCAATAGTAGAACATAAGTGACCAAACAAACACACAAACCAAAACAACTTTGGTTTTTTGAAATTTTTGCTCAAATGGACGCAAAATTGTTGGACTTGAAGAGGACAATTCTGTTGGAAAAATATACGCAAGATCAAGTCTAAGCGCAATAGAATGAATTTAATTTTTTTTTTCCATAGGATCAACTTTATCAGAATTAAATTAGAAATATAAAACAAGAAATTGACAAAACTCTACTAACTTGTTTGATTTCGTGTCACAATTTTCTGTTTCTTTGAATTTATTAATCGACAAGCCGTTCAATCGTCCAGCCTCTAACGGTATTCACAGATCTGTTCAGAGAAAACTTAAATCGAATTTGAGAGGAAAAATTTCCATTTTTCTAATTTTTCCTTTTTATAGATTTTTCATATCCTTAGATTTTATTAAAATTACAACTAAAGTCAAACTTTAATTATAATTATTAACAAATCCTTATAAGATCAAATATTACATATTGACCCTTAAAGTTTCTAAAACTTCTCAATTAAGTTCAACTTAATTCAAATTTCACTTTCTCCTTTATAGACCTTTTTATGTGTGACTCATTAGGTTCCTAATATGTTGGTCATGATTATAAATTATAATTCTAATTCAAAATTAGAATAAGATAAATAAAACTCTTTTAAATTTATCTTTAATTCCCTAATTAAACAATTTATAATCATAGATTATGACTGACATCTAATAACATTGTTAGTAGTGTGCCCTAGGCCAATGAACATTTGTGATTCATGTATTAACATTATGATCTGTTAATAATATATTATGAGGTATTCATTTTATATATGCATGTATTTCATTTATGTAATGTGATTTACATTCCATGA
>JANIJH010000005.1:55289499-55303513 GCA_024520975.1 Erythroxylum areolatum
CACGAAAATAAGGTATTTTCGTTAATCCTTCGTGTTTTCGATTATACGTGATGTTTTTGTATGGTCTTTTTCGCAGCATATTGTGAATACTCGGATCGTACGCGATCCAACAAACATGTCATGACCTCCCAAATATTAGGAATGTCAAGGTGGTTTGACTTAACTTATCTATGCATGGTTATCTTGTATAAATTAATCATTTCGTTATCTAATGTTGTAATTAGAATTAGAGTATGGAATTCATGTCTACTCTAAATAATTCAATCATATTTGTGCATAAACCAACAAATTCGAGTTTGCACGGCAAGCAAAATCGAGTATCTAATTGTCAGAATGAAACACCATAGAGTTAGTACAAAAGTTTCAAGAGCTTCACATCATTGATTTTGACCTACCACACTATCTTCAACAACTCTAAGGCCCTGTTTGGTTGGATGTTAATTAATAGAATGGAATGGAATAGAACGGGACGGAACAAAATGGTTTATAATAGAATAGAATATAATATAGTGAAAAGTTGTTTAGAAGGGATGGAACGGTTAATAATGTAATGTAGTGAGATATTGTTTAGAATATGGATGAAATGGAATGGAATGTATAATAAATGACTATTATACCCTTAGATTAAATGACTATTATAAACGATGGCGATTCTTCTTCTCCTTCCGAACCTCTGCAAAATTTTCTTCTTCTTTCTTTTCTTTTTAATCAACTTCTCTAGCTCATCTCAACCACATTTTCGACTTCCATGCAACCCAATACATTCCAAAACAGATCAAAAATAAGGAATTAACATTAAATCACTACAAGAAATACATGCAGAAATTGGAATTTGCATATATGAGAATATGATTTTTGATGTTTAAGTTTAAACCTTGGATTTTTTATTTGATTTGTGTTGTTGACCCGAAATTAAGGTAGAAGAATTGGTTTAAGTGTTTTATGTGTTAATTGAAGAAGATTGAAGTAAGAAAAATGTGGAAAAAATTACAATAGAGAGAGGAACTATATGTGAAGTTTCGGATTTTTGATGTTTAAAGTGTAAATTTGAATTTGACTTGTTTAGAGATTGTATTGGATATAGAAATGCAAAATAGATGATTTGGGAGTGAGTAAATATGGAAATAATGAAAGAAAGAAGGAGAGAAGAAGAAGAGATGTTCGCGACTTTTATCAGGAGCAAAACGACATCGTTTTATTCCTGAACCAGAGTCTTGATCGTGCTGAAGCACGATTGCGATCCATGACCTTCATCAACGAAGTCGTGATTGTGCTAGACTTTATCATAAGCAAAACGACATTGTTTTGCTTACTTAATATGTTCTACTTCAGGAGCAAAACGATGTCGTTTGGTTTATAATTAGATACGATCGTGCATGAGCACGACTGCGATTCTTCTTGCTCTTCCGACACTCTGCAACTTTTTCTTCTTTCCTTTCTTTTAAACCAACTTCTCTAACTCATATTAACACCATTTTTTACTTCCACTAAACTTAAACCATTAAAAAACAAATCCAAAATCCATTACTTCTCATCGACACCAAAACTAGAAAAATCATTCTCTCATCTTCTTTATTTCTGCGTTTTCTCCACTACTACATTTTTTCTTTCATTTTTCTACATATTCTTTTTCTGCATTCTGCTCGTTTTCTTCTTCTAAATTTCATTTTCAACTCTTATTTCAGCATAACACATTATTAAACAAATTCAAAACCATAATTAACAACAAATAGCCAAGTAGGTTAAGTAAAACCATTTATGTAGCTTGTGTTGTTCTTCATTCGGTTTGGTTCAACACCGAAAACACCAAGTTGTAGCTGTTGTAAATTTGGCATTTAAATCTTACATCAAATTAAGAATTTCGGTTCCTATAGAGAGTGTTTATTCTATTTATCCTTGGTTTTGTTCATCCATTGAAAACTTCATTGCTGGAATTTGAGCTGAACCAAGTAAGTGATTTTGATGATATTTTAAATGATATTTTGATAATGCATGTGTTATACTGAAATACTTGTGATAATTGGAGTAAAATGAAAATGATGTAGAAATCTATGAGAATGGGAAAATGCATCAGATGATGGATAGAAAAGTGTAGAAAAATGGAAACATGCATGTTTTTGTCGGTTTTTGAATTGGATATGAATCTTGGATTTTGATCCATTTATGTTGAGTTGGAGCTGAAATAAAGATAGAAAAGATGATTCATGTATAGATGTTTTAATTGGAAAGTATAAGAATTGGAAAAAAATTACAGTAGAGAGAGGAAGTGAATATGAAGTTCTGGATTTTTGGTGCTTGAGTGGTAAACTTGAATCTAATTGTGTAGAGCTTGTAGTTGGAGTTAGAAATACAGAATATATGAATTAGGAATGAGTAAGTCTGGAAATAAAAGGAAAATGGAAGGAGAAGAAGAAAAGAGATTCGGTGAAGAAGAAGAGAGAAAAGCACATTTGTGCTTCAGCATGACAGTGATTTCTCAAAGCATGACCGCGACTTCGCGGGATTAACGAAACTCGCAATCGTACAAATGCACGATCACGACTTTCAATTGATTTTTCTGAAGAATTTATTTCTGAACACCTTTCAATATTTTTGTTATAACTGCTTCACCTGATGTCCAAATGACTTGATTCTTAAACCAATGGACTCATAAGACATTGATCTTCATCTCCACCAAAAATTAGGATTTTCTAAAGTGGATTGTTTGATGAATTTAAGATGGAAATGTGATTGTGCTAAAGTACGATAACTGGGATAATTTTTACTGAACAAACTTCGATAATTGGACTATCTTCATCTGTAGACCTCAGAATGAGATGATTATTAATTTTGATTAAACTAGAGACATAAAGATACAAATTGTCTAAAGAGATTATATTCTAATTCTGCCTCTAAAAATTTTAGAATTTGATTGGAAGTTGAGATAAGAATTCTACTGAAGTTTAAGAATAGTCTAAACTATTTTGAGTATAACTTTCAGTATACTAAACCAAATTAAATGATTTGTATGTCATTAGAAACTTAAGACCTTGGAGAACAACTTTATAGAAGGAAGTGTTACTTAGTTTTGTCATTTACCCTATCATAATGATTATGCAAAGCTGATCCGAAAGCATGTTGTTAGAAAATTCTGAAATGATCAATTGGGATATACAATTAGTTGTACATTGTTTTATTATGGTCCAAATTATAAGTACAAATGGTATTGATGAGGGTTTTGATATATAAATGATATGGTGACAAGAGTTACAATAAGATATCTGAGATTGCCATTGAACATGCATTGTACATATTTGCTATACATAGATGTGCATAAAGGAATAATTACATTTGTGCAAAAGTATGATATATGTAAATGTGTTTTGTACGATATGAGGTTTTGTAAATATTTGTTTAATGAAAATAGTGTAAGCTTTGTGAATGAATGTAATGAATGGTTTTAAAATTTAGTGACCTTTAAATTATGTTAGATGATGCCATGTGTAAGTTGGATATATGTATTGCTATAACATACCATTATCATAGGATATGTACTTGAATATCCTTCGAGTATTTAGGTATTTACCTTATGGTAGTGGGATGTTGCAATTAGTTTCTTCACAAAATCAATCCCATAATAAAACTCACCTAAGTATAATTTATACTTAGGTTTATATCTAAAATAAACCATTGAAATCACAATTCATAACTCATTGTATCACTTTAAGATTTTTTTTCCAAAACTAAATTTTAGGTCTACTGTTCTTGATCATTTAGACAATGAAAATAAAGTAATTTGACAATACTCTCTTATATAAGAGTGTTCCCGTATGTCTTGTGTTTCTAATGACACTAAAATCATTCAAGTTGGTTTAGAAATCCAAGAGTTATACCTGAAACATTTTTAGACTGTTCCTATACTGAAACAGTACATTACACTCAACTTCCATCCAGAAATTGAAAGTCTTAGAGACTGAATTAAAATTGGACTTCTTTATATAATTTGTAACCCTATGTCTCTAGTTTACTCTAGATTAAAAATAATCTCATTTGAAACCCTACATAACCAAATATAATCAAAATTCCAAAGTATGTTCAGTAAAATATTCCGATTCATATTGTTCCAATAGATTCCCTCATTTTCATTTGATCAAACTTTTTTCAAATCAATTCAGAATGCTACCAATTTTTGTGGAGAGATATAATAATGTGTTAGGAATCTATTGGATTAATAATCAAGTCATTTGGAGGTCTAGAGAAGAAGTTATAGTCAAAAGAAGCAAGATGGTTCAGCTTGCATAGTGCTCTCGAGTGCACAGCAAGTCACGGTTAACTATTAGAGAGCACTGTATCATGAAGTGACAATTAAAATCATGGTCCATCAATTAACACTCACAGGCATGAGAAAGAAAACTCATAGGCGTGAGAGAGTCACGAGTGTGAGGAAAAATCACGGGTGTGAGAGATAAAGACAAAATTAGGGTGAAAGCATACTAGTTAGACCCGTCTCACATTTATCACTCAATCTCTCTCAATTCATTTCATATGGCTATTATTTTTGGTGGAGAGGTAGACCAATGTGTTATGAGTTCAATGGTTTAAGTCTCATGTTATTTGGAGGTTAGAAGAAGGAGATATAACTAGATGATCGAAGGATGTTCGTCAGCCTCCAACCTTTAAAGTCGCGATTGTGCATGTGCATAATCGCGATTTTCACACCAAAGTCGCAATCGTGCACGTACACAATCGTAACTTGGCTGAAAATCTCGCAAAGTCACGATCATGCTTAAGCATGATTGTGACTATTGCCTAGTTGCACCTCTCTTCAAACCTCCATATCTTTCAATCCAGAACTCTAAAAATTTTAAGCTTTATATCAATAAAAAGCTAAAAGAAAGATCTACAACTTTCATAAGACAATTTTGTCAAAATCTTCCTAGATCAATACAGTTTAATCATGGAAGTTCAGATCACAATTTTCAATAATATCTCATCACAATTCAATCGCGATTATCCTTCTTTCAAACTGTTGTTTTCTCTTATTCTCTTCTTATTCTTTTCTTTGAGTCAAAGCAACTTGAACTCAACCCCCATGACACTAATGCTAGTCCTTCAGCTTTTAGCTTTCCTATTCTCAGTACGTTATCTTTGATTGTTTTCATACTTTTTAGATGGTAGGCTTCAATCAGTTATCTCTTTTTCCCCTGCTTTACATTCTATAAACTTGTGACAGAGATAAAACATTCGATTGTTGTAAGTAAAATTTCCAAAGAAATACAATTGCTAGATTGTTGTAAAAGAGATGCAAAATTTTAAATTTCTCATAGTTCCCTCAATTACATGGCTTTATCATAAATTCATCCACAAAATATACAAAAATAGATGACAAATGTACACATTGAGCAGAGGGAAAAGGACTTGATACCAAGTCATCAACAGATACTACACCTGTCTTCAATTAAGAAGACATCATAAATTCCAACATATTTTTCCGAATATTTATTGGTGCACCAAGTAATGCCCTAACTTTATCAGGCCTACGAACAAGGAAAAGATAACTTTCATAAAATTTTGATCCTTCTAGTCCCAACTATACCAAATGATTATAAAGTTCTTCTTCTGAAATGGGAAGTGGTTTAACTAACAATGAAGTAGATTTTATAATAGCATCTGCAACTGTCTGAAGGCCATCTTTGATTACATCTTCACCATCATCTTCCTTGTTTTTCCTTTTCTGTGATGTTCTTGGGTTTGCATTTTATGAATGAGCTGACATTCCTATTGGAGATTGAGTGTGATCACCATCTATCATTACATTGTCTTTAAAACTTAAGTCATTCTGAGTCTATATGTCACCATTTTCATCCATGGTGTTGGAAAACGCACTATTGACAGAAATGGTGCGCCTTCTTATCTCTTGTGTTGTTTCAGCATGCTCGCTAGTTGCTCTATCACGTCTATAAATCTCAACCATCTTCTCGTAGTTATGAAAAGGCTTCTGTCTCCACTTAGCAGCTTTTGGTTTAGCCTATTACAAAAACACTTATTAATGAATCAACCAAATCATAGCATATATCATATTTTCTTCCAACAAAATAATAAACAAGTTCACCTGGATCAAGACCTCCCACATTTCTGGCTCAGTAGTCCACATATTTTTTAACGTACTCCATGTAAATTCACTACCTCCATTTAAAAATAAATCAAAACACTTACTCCACTTGTTCTTAATAATCTTGTTCCAATTTTTTATTTTGTCCTTATCGATTCCTTTATCTGGAAAATTTTCTTTTACTTCAGCTTCAATTGTATCAAGTGCATGCGTAGTGAAAGTACCATTAACACGATTGCCTTGTCGACACTGGTACAAGTATGCGTCAACCAAAGCATCATCCATAGCTTGATTCCAAAAGCACGACTCTCTTCGGGGTGACATTTTCTATGTTACAAAATTAACTACGAAATATGAAATTTATATCAAAAACATACACAATATTGAAGCTTCAAAATTTTCCAAATAATATAAAAGGCCAGAATGATGAATACAAAGACACAATCGGATGTGAAAACATTAACAGCACTAATAAATGACATCATATTTAGATAGAAGTAGCCAATACATATTTTTAAAGCAATATAAAATAATGGAAAAAATAAATTAATTGGGATGAGGCAATATCTATCCTAAAGTATAATCAGCCCAAATATGACCAGCCATGTCTCTCTTATAATTTCTCCACTGTGTGCATCATCTTCGTCGTCATTTTCATACCTATGTTGGTTATCATTTTCCCCTCCATCGTACTCTTCATTAAGAAATGGATCATCTGGATCTGCACCAATCAAGAAATTGTGCAGAATGACACAAGCCATAATTATTATTTTTTGTGTCTGAATGCTATATGATGGTTCTGTGGTGGATGCTATAATTGGGAACCGTTTTTTTTTCAACACATCAAATGCCCTTTCGATAATGTTACGCAATGATGAATGCCGATGATTGAATAATTCACGAGCATTTTGAGGACGATTCCTTGACTATTCTTTAAAGTGATATCGTTCCCCGTGTAATAAGTCTACTTCTCAACATGAATCCAGCATCAACAAGATAGTATTTTCCTATCATGAATAAAACTATGTCAAATTGTAATTTATGACATTTAGTAGTTAATAAAGTTTGAGCCCTATTTTTACCTTGGGGAATTTTAAGTGAGAACTGTCTGGTTAGTGCACTTTTCACAATTCGTGAATCGGATATTGTTCCTTCCCACCCAGCCAATACATACGTGAACTTCATATCAAAAGAACAAGCACACAACACATTTTGTGTTGGATAATCCTTTCTCTTACGAAATCTAGGAGTATCTCGAGTAGGTACTTTCACACGGATATGTGTACAATCAATTGCACCAACACAATCCTAACATTGAAGTTTATTATTGTCAAATGTTATGTGTGTTTAAATAATTATACTAAGTTAAGAAAAGAAGATCACCTTAAAATGGGTAGAATCTACTACTGTTCAATATTTCCGATAGAGTTTCTAATACGCCAACTTGTCTTAGAAACATATCCTCTAGTTGTATAACTGCTTTCAAACGCTATGAAATGATGGCTTACAGTTTCCCCATATTGACTCCAAAAGAACGCAATCTCTCGATTGGTAACATTATGCCCCAGTATGTATAGAAACTTTGTAACTTGTTCTTCAACAGTTGCATGTATAGTGGGTCAAAAAACACCTTTTCCAGCTAATAAATCACATGATTCATCAAATAGTTTAGGCTGCATTCTAATTATATTTCTCCCATTGGAATGAAATAAAATTCTTTGCATGTTACTCTTCCTTGATTGCAATCTCTCCAATGGTGTAAGCATTTGAAGTTTGTCATTCGCATGTCTCTTATGTAACACCCACCAATAAATCACAAGATAAGAAACATGAACAAACGCTAGTTGATGTATACAAATCAATTTTCCTTTTTCATTATTCATTCGATTACCTTCACTGTTCATGTATAATAAAAAAGTAGGAGTAGTTTTTAGATTGTGAAAATCGAAATATCAAATATGACATAGATATGTCCATTTATATATGGTGTTATAAAAGCAACAAGAAACAACGAGTCTTTTACATGAACTTCACTGGAGAATAAATTCAGGGAAAGTAGAATAGAAATTAGTATGCTAAAATATGACGATCAAGTAGAAGGGACGCTTCATCTGAATCATTCCCACACTAAAATTTAAAGCAAAGTAATAGTAAAACAAAGACAAAGAAGACAGCCACTGTGAAAAATACCCAAAATTCACAGCTGCTTCTCTCCTCTCTCTGTTGAACTACGCAGAAAGGAGAAAGTGAACAATGGGTAAACCCATACGTAAATAGGAGTAGTTTTTAGATTGTGAAAATCAAAATATAACAAATATGACATAGATATTTCTATTTATATAGGGCCATTTATATATGGTGTTATAAAAGGGAAGATTCATCTGAATCATTCCCCCACTGAAATTTCAAGCAAAGTAATAGCAAAACAAAGACAAAGAAGATAGCGATATTGAAAAATACTGAAATTTCACAGTTACTTCTCTCTCTATTGAACTATGCAGAAAGGGAGATTGAGAGAGAATGTTGACTTTGGTGACCTATATTTGTGAATCCATATGTAAAGTGAAGGAAAAAAAGTACAATCTCCTCACCCAAAACAAAATGCATATAATAATAAAAGCAACGGACATATATTGTTCAAAACAAATTTGAAAATGAACAGAAATAGGATAAAAAGAAGGTTTCGATAAAGAGGAAGACTCACCGATGACCACTCTTCCGGCTCCTCTTCTACTTCCCTAGCAATAAACAACACGAGAAGAATGAATGTGTGGTAGAACACGGAGAACCGAAAGAGAAATCTGGAAATGATAAGCTTGTGTACAGTATAATAAATGAGTTTGAGTGGTTAAAAGAAATAATTGGTAAGAAGAATTATTGAGGGAATATTAGGTAGTATGTATTTATTAGTTTACGTTCCATCTTAAACCCTCCGAATCAGAGGTTTCTTATTTTCACTGTTTAGGATGGAATGAGACATAACATGAAACCCTTCGCTTCCATCGTTTGAGGGTTTCATAATAGAATGGAACGTAACATGAAACCCTCTGCTTCCAACCCATTCCATTCCATTCTATTATAAAACCCTCAAACAAATGATGAAAGTGTGTTACATTTCATCGCCTTCCATTCCAAACCATCTAACCAAAAGGCCTTGAGGGAGAGATCAACAAGAGATGCAATAATTTCAAGAAAGAATGAAAGGTTTAAACTCAAACAAGCATCACAAACCCATTACATGAATCAATTTTTGCATCTATGGGTTACTATAGTAGCTCCCTAACTAGACTCATAGTAGCCACCCACGGAGAGTTAGCAGAGCTCGATTTTTGCATCTATGGGTTACCCATAAGTATCATATTTACTTACATGCATCTATAGAGGTGATGAGATATGGTGAAGAGAAGATGGTGAAGAGGCGATAGGAGACTTTGATTTTTGAAATGAAATTTGAAGTTTAGCCTTTAGGTTATTGATAAGTCGGTTGAATTGATTCGATGAAACTGATCACCGATTTTTATGCTGAGAGGTTATTAAATAAAACTGAACCAAAGAACTGGTCGATTCAAATTGTTTTTGTTCAGTCCGATTTGGTTTTTAAAATCTTGCTTACCCTCATGATTTGAATTGTGTCTCATAAGTATAATATGTTTTTCTTTCGTTCACTCTAATCATAGTTACCAATTGATTCACAAACCCTGAACCTCTGTCAGGTAGATGCCAGAAGTGTGTAACTGGAAAGTAATGCCTCATTGAATTTAGTGAATGATATACTATTAGTTATTTATGAAATAATCATGAATATTATTTAATAAATTCTAAATAAAATGAATAAGATCGCATCGGAATAATTTTCTTTCATTATTGATATTTTAATATTGTTAATAATTCTAAAATAAGTGCAGTAAGAAATATAAATTAGTTGTGAAAACTTTTTAATATCAATTTTTATTTTTAGTAGTGAAATTTTAAAGAATTGTATATGAAATAAGAAGTAATTCAGACAATGTATTTATTAGCTAGATATTTAAAAAAGCTAGAAAATGCATGTTATATAAAAAACTTTCTACATAAAATATTGAAATTTTTCTATGAAGGTTTACTAAAAGGATGATTTTTATTTCGTAGTTCCATAGTTATATATTTATCTTGATTTGAATATTTCATTTGTTTAAGGGAATGTAATTTTCTTTTCATTTTTTATTATGCCATAATACTCAATCTGACACTTATGTTCAAAATATTTTCATTTTATTTTTATTAATTTTTAGTCAAATATTTTCGTTAACAAGTTAATGCGAGTATAAAAGAATGTCATATCATTTCTTATATCATCAACATAAGTAATAGTTATACATTGCTAGAGACTATTGTAATTTTAACATTATATAATCGGGCAAGCTTTGGTGAGCCTTGACTAATATTTGACAATTGAAATGACGAAACAAGTCAAAGACTTACGAGCAGGTAATGAAAATGAGCATTATCAATGATTTGACATGCAATGGTACATATTGGCATAAATATTTGACTATATGCATGATTCAAATGTAAGACCAAAAGCTAACTAGAAACGAGCCTTAGGTCGAAGGATGCAAAACGGAACCAAGGTAACTTAATCAAGTAAGATCAAGCATATTTTAGGCTGCGGCAAGCTTTGATAAATCGTGGGCCATTGATTGACTTAACTAGGGTAAGTTGAACATGCCTAAGATATCTTTGATGGGACTAAGGGCGAAATGATCCCTAAATGATAGACTATGGACGAATGAATTAGACCATAGGTGCGCATTGGTTGTACCATATGAGTATTAGCTCAGAACTGGGCTAACTTTAACCTTTGGATGAAGATAATGAGTGATGTGGCAAAGTTAGTGGGATAAATTATCAAAAAAGTGAAAAGACATGGCAAAAAACATGGATGAGGTGTCTTTTAAGCGTTTTACACATGTTGCTTTACTTAGAAGTGGGATAGTGGTAAGTTATGTAAACTACCCACTAAAGTAGTACTTAAAGTGGTCAGAGATGTCAACCATCAACTAAGTGGCTTAGTGACCTTAGAGTCACATTTTTGTATCCTTGTCTAACAAGTTTCCAAAAGCCTATTATTAAATTATTTAAGAAAATACTTCATTCAATTAGAGAGCGAGTTGAATCTTTCATACCCTTTGTATCAGTTGAGAGTAATATAAAAGATGGCTATTTTGTTGTAAAACTTGGTGCATCTTTCTCTTCTCATTGCTGTCTATTTGATTATGTTGGATTAGTAAAATTCATAGGTTTACTTTGCCTTTATAGAAAACGCCTTAAACACAAGAGATTTGGTAAGGTTGAATTGAATTGTAAGAATTCAACTACCATACTTAGACTTTGGCCTATTTTGTATACGAACTTGGAATTCCTAGCAAAGTCTTTGTAACAACAACATCATAGTTATAAACAAAAGGTGCATTTTTAATTCTTGAATTTTTTATTAAAATTATAAAGTGATTTTAATGTTTGTGTATAATGAAACTAATTTTAATTGATACAAAATTATTAATTCTAATAATGATTTAGTTATTTTATATGATGGTCTTTTGATAAAAAGGGTCCATCTATTATATTATGATAGTTAAATCGACTTTCTAAGTCATCTAAAGGCCACACTTTAACTATATTGGTAGGTTAAGTTGACTATCATATAAAATCAATTACAATTATTTTATTAAAGTTATTCAAGAGTAATTAAAGTTTTAAATATTAGATTACAAACTATAATATGATTACATTATGCAAATGTAATTACAAAAAATTATAATAAATTGCAATAATGGTTTAGGTCTAACCTTTTTTAGATTACTCCAAAATACAAAAGAGTGAAGTTTCTATTCAACTCAATTTTCAATGACAATTTGCTTTAAATCAAAGAATTAAATTGGTGAACGTGTGGAAGTTATTTTGGTATAGAGTTGGGGATGTTTATTGGTTTTATATAATCATTGTCAAATCAAAATGCAAAATTAACACCAATCCCTCGAAAAAGTATTTGAAAGTTTAGGATATTAGCTATCATGCAATGAGTTTGATGATACTAATGGTGCTAACAGTTTGACGAAAATATTAAGCCATATTAAGAAAGTTGGATCTGTCACGAATCAAAAATTCTGAGCTCCAAATTGTTCATGGAACATTAGGTCTGTTAACTCAAGAGGAATTCACTTCTATTAATTTTGATGACAATCAAATAATAATAATCTTAGAAATGTATGAACTGTTTTGATAAGTATGTTAGGTATGCAAAAAAATATAAGTAACACTTAGTCAATTTAGAAGGTATGAGGTCAACGCCAGACGAAGCGCTACAACAAATGAAAGCGCTACACCAGACGAAGCGCTACAATAGACGAAAGCGCAACACCAAAAGAAGCGCTACACCAGACGAAGCGTTACACCAAACGAAGTGCAACAACAGAAGAAGCGTGACAACAGATGAAGTGCGACAACAGACAAAGCCTAACAATAGATGAAGTGCGACAGTGGATAAAGCGGAATAATAGACAAAACATAATAACAGAAGAAGCATTATTCCAGACGATACAAAAGGAAGATATTCTAAGAAAATTAGACAGTTAGTTTATTGGATTTAGTTACAGGACTCAACTAATAACCGTTTTTAGAAGATTCAAAAAGCAGTTTTCAAGAAGACAGTTGGAGTCTTAGGCTATAAATACTAGTTTTAGTCGAAGACTAAGATAACGAATGCTTTTACATTAGCAAATATTCTGTATTCAACGTGTGAAAGAAGTGAGCGAATACATCTGTAACCTAAAGATCAAAAATACTTTTCTTAGAGAGAGAAAGGAAGGCTAGAGCCTGTAGAGGCTAATATAGCTGATAAAGAATACTTTGTAAGAGAGACCTAAAGAGGCTCTACAAGTGTAGAAAGAATACTTGTAAAGTTGAAGAGTATAGTGAAATCTCAAACTAACTCTGAGGACTGGACGTAGCCCAAGGTTTGGGGTGAACCAATATAAAATCGCAGCGTCTATTCTCTAACCCTTACTTTTAATTTTCTTGTTATAGACGAGTAGATAATATTACTTGCAATTGCATTGCTTATCAAATTTATCAAAATGTTTTAGTAATCATTTGAATTTTCATAAAGAAATTCAAGAAGTCTTAAAAGATTACACAATTCAACCCCCCCTTCTTGTGTAGTTTACATATCATATCAGATTTCTATATTAACAAGTGATTTACTTTAGTTGGTATCAAAGTGAGGTTTCCAAGAAACACTGTCACAAAGTGAGGGCAAAGATCCATGGTTGAATCATATGTTTTAATAGCTGGAGGTGCCTTAATAATAAGACCTCCTGCGTTCAATGGTAAGGATTATCATTATTGGAAGGACAAGATGTGGCTCTTCATATAATCCACACATATTGATCTTTGGGATATCATCAAGAATGCTCCATATACACCAATAGATGATGAAGGCAATATCATCTCTCGTGACAAATGGTCAACCGATCAAAAAGCTCGATTTCAGTTAAACTCTAAGGCCAAGTTTTTTCTAAGTTGTGCCCTAAGCAAAAGTGAATATGACAAGGTTCATGGATGCGTATCTGTAAAGGAGATGTGGGACACATTAGCCATTGCACACGAAGGCACAAATCAAGTTAAAGAATCCAAGATCAGTATTCTTGTTCATCAGTATGAGCTGTTCAAGATGAAAGATGAGGAGACTATTGGTAAGATGTTTGGACAATTTCAAACAATCGTTAACGGACTTAAAGCTCTTGGGAGAATCAACGATAATCAAGATCATGTCAGAAAGATTCTCAAAAGTCTACCTAAAAGATAAAGACCTAAGGTTACAGCAATACAAGAGGCCAAGGACTTAAGCAAGCTGAAGCTAGATGAATTGCTTGGTTCACTGAA